>QXVX01001492.1:0-15300 GCA_013436065.1 Halocynthia aurantium | reverse complement strand
ATATAACTTTCATATCAAACCAAATTTTTATGTTTTCGAAAGTCCAGCAAACACAGCAGCAGTTATGGTTATACTGTATGCAATACCCATAATGACAAAATTCCTGCGGCCCTGGAATATATTAAAAAATATATATATAAGAAGATGCAATGATGGAAATTACAGATTAATTCTACGTAGCACTGTTCTGACCCCTTGGAACACGTGTGAACTCATTTTTATTATTACATTATTATCGTAAACTAAGAAGGTAACCTAAAAATGCTCTTGCTGATGGGTCTCTATCTAAGCGCCCAGGAAGTTTTTCGATGGTGTTATAATAAAACTGTGAAACAATATGAAACATTTAAAGCTCACCCTGACTTCTTTGAATACAAGAACACCCCACAGTGAAGCAACGATCCCTGGACCCGTCGTCACTATAGGAAAACTTATCGCTTCTGTGAGATATTCATTGGCGAGGAACCAGCCGATTTCTGCAGCTCCCCACATCCAACCGGAAATTAAACCAGGAAGAATGGCTGATGGATAAACCTGGGAAGAAGGAATATAATGTGATGATGGCAAACAGGAATTATAAGAAATTCATGACGATAAATTTCCAAATATAATACGCAACTATGACAACCAGATAGCTATAACAATTCTATACACAAGGAATTGACAACAATGCAGTCACATAATTGTAAACCCAACTAATGTTAGACAGTTCTTGAAGAAATAACAGGAATAAATATCATAGTTGCAGGATCATGTACTCATTCCCCGTTTACAAGGATTCAAAAGTTTTCAAAATTATTCGTATTTTGCATCTTCATCTCATCAAATTNATCATCTCATAAATAAAAGAGAAACTGTGTGTTTGTGTGTTTGTATGTTCGATCGCCCATAACTCCGAAAGTACGCGACTGGGGGCTCTGAAAACTTGCACGGGGATCGGGTCCGGGCTGGAATAGGTTATAGGCTACTTTTTTTTCAAATAAGGGTCCCCGTCACGGCCCCAGATCACTTTTTTGATTTATTTCGTATAATTCGGTAATTGGCTACTGTGACATCACAAACTTCATAAATCGGAGACTCGACAGGCTAAAGATCGGAGACTCGGCAGCCTAAAAAGGCTTTGTGATATCACAAACGGCAAGATTTTGAAAGTAGGCGAGCTATTCAACGCTATTCCTTTCTGGCCAATGGGATAGAACTGCTACAGATTCCCCATAAATTTATATCAATAAAGAAAGGCTGGGCACTAACAAATGCATGCAGCTAGTGTATTATAAAGCATTTACCTTTATCTGAAGCTCCTTTGTAATTATCCTTTATGTGAATCACCGGAGCGAAAGATAATCCGTACAGAGTTCCAGAAAACACAGATAACAAGCAACCACTGAAAAATTAAAAGAGAAACATCATTCCAGGCTATTTCTAATATATACAATAGCGGGGGTGGGAAAGTGGCTCAACACGAGTCTCACAATCAAGAGGGTGCGGGTTCGAACCCTGCCGGAGCCATCTCCGTGTCCTTGAGCAAGACACATTTACCAGCTCACATTCGACCCAGCTGTATAAATAAGGTAAGGACAACATAGGGACACTGCAGGGATGATAACGCAATAATTAAAACTAATGCAAAACATAAATCTTAACTGACTCTACGTAAACACCAATATAGTGTGACTTTGTTACGTGGATATTTTGAACAGTGGTCCCAGCTGTATGAATATGGTAACGACAACGCCAGGGTCACTGTGGGAGTATAGGCATTCGTAACATGGGCAAATTAGAGATAGAATTGGAGCTTGCTTGATTGAAAAAGTGTTTGAATTAAAATTTCCAATATAAGGAGAAGAGAGTGTGTTTAATTTTCGCTAGGAGCATTGTTTTATCGAATTAAATATACTTTTATACATTATTCGCTTCTGCTTTAACGACAGCTTGGTCGTCCAGGTGACATCTTCATCCAATGGAGTTGCTGAATCGAGAACCTAAAGACAAGAGTATTAAATACTTGTAAGGGACGCAATCGCCATCTAGTGGTATTTTACGGGGGTCAAAGTTTATTTGTTCTCTCACATGGTTGTTCTATGTACGATTGTTTTGGTATGCTGCTATGTGGGATTAAATAATAGTTAAACTTTTTATTTATTGTGTTTAATTTGTGTTATAGAACTTACTTCGACTGAAACTCCATTTAGTAATGCTCTTTCATCTTCGTCTTGCCTCTGTCTACCACCAGAAGCATCGGACTCAACAAACAGCCAGAAGATGGCACTAGAGAGAAAGAAATTGAACATGAGCTTGACATTAAATTGTAACAGGTGTGAGAGTGGCTCACAAACAGTCAGAGGATGGCACTAGAGAGTAAGAAATTAACCATGAGATTAATGTGACAGGTGGGAGAATGGTTCAGTTGTAAGCTGTTTCTGAAAAATTGTTCCCGAAAAATTACCGTGCGTCTTACCACTGTGAGGTCAGTAAGGTTTTATTCCAAAAAAATACCTAGGTAATTATAGGGTGCATCTTACCACTTGTAGCATCTTATGAGACGGGAAATACGGTAGCTGATAATGAAAAATATATGAGCAGTGTCACAAGTTTCATCTACATGCAATACTATATAAACAAGACCCAGTTCAAACCAGGATAATTAAAGTTTATCACAGAGTTGTCAAATCGTAAATCTGTTTGGTGTGAAAGCGATCTCTCAGTAGTGTAACAAATTAAACATAAAATGTGTTAAGTTCAACTCAGTTCAACTCTAGTTCTGACCTTGTCATTGCCAATGCGATAGATATGTAATTGAAGGTCGTATTCGGTGGAATTTCCGGCTTCAATCCGAACCATCCGAATCTAGAAAAAAATAAAATTGCATTATGGAGACAGAAACACATGGAAGATGTATCAAAATATCTTAAAGAAACTGCCAGTTTAAGGAAATACAAACTTCTCCAAGCACTAATAGACTGCAGTATGTTCTGTGTAGTGATATAACACCAGTTGCCTAGTCACACTAACAATGCATATGATGTCACGCGAGTGAAATCATATACAGGAGTCATCTTTAACATAGTAGGCTTACAATACACTGCAAAGGTACACTGTAACAGAAGGTTACGCATCCTTTTTTTCCCAGGTTAATATACTAATTACTATTACTCATAAAATCATTTCCTGTTTTACAAGATTGCAAAATTATGGTATTTTTCTTCTTAATCCCATTTAGTTCCAATAAAATTAATCAGAAATTTGCCTCACCATAAGCACAGAGAAGTCTTTTGATATCGACTAGGAATACTTACTGAATAAATTGTATTGCATAGGCTATCATCGAAAATACACCAGTTATCAATACATATGATGTTACAGGAGTGAAAAAAATTAATCCGAGTAGACTTAGAATACTGCAAAGGTATAGTGTAACAGAAGGTTCGGCCTTCCTATATCCTCCATGTAAGTAATTTAATTATTTTAACTCATTTTTTACGATTTCACACTATGTATAGAATGATTTGATTGATGAAATAATGGATGAACGGAATGCAAAATGTTGGCCTGCATTAGAGTTGAAAAATAACACATATCTAACTAACCTTCCGCTTGCCCAACCAGAGAGAAGATTGAAGGATCCCCAGATAAGAATACCGAGACCTAAGCCAATAGTCTTGATGATTGGGACCACGCAGATGTTGCCAGTTGACCACAGGAAACCTGGAAGCAAAGCAAACAGGGAGTAAAATACAATGACTTTGCAAATATGATCATTAGAATTGTAATTCAACTAAACCAGAGCTTTTCAAACTTTTCCAGTTGGTGACAAACTCTTTAAACATACATAATTTCACGACACAGCAATTCAGTTTCAATAGCAACCCAGAGGTTAATTCAATCCCTTATGAGAGATACTGATACATGAATACATTTTAATGTCCACACCTACGCACTGCAGGTGACACACTAATATGTCGCGACACACAGTTTGGAAAACACTCAACTAAACTAAAATTACACAAGTTCACAGAACCAGTTTCCGAAATCTATTTTAATTAAAGTTTTTCATTATCCAATGCATTATCAGCTGTATTTTTCTTTATTAATTTCATCAAAGTATAAGAATAAGAAATCCTAGAATAGTATGTAAAGTAAGAACCTACGTACGAGAATTTAGCCTACTAAATATAAAACGACAAGAATAGTAATGTTTACCAACCTCCCATCATTGCTAATCCATAGAACTGTGGAAAATTCTGAATAGCATTCACAATTAATCCTGTCATCCAGACGGCAACACAAAGAACCCACTGAAAAAACATTCCTGCAATTTCAAATAAAATTTATCAGTAAGACTATAAAAAAACTGCTGTACATGTTTTACCAATCGACTGAAAATGTACAAGTATGTATGAACAACATTAACTAATATTTACCATCTCCTGTGTCAAATTTCTTCACGGGTACAAAGTTGCTTCCGAAAAATATGACAGCAACTGTGGCACCGACATAACCAACCCATATTTTACTGCTGCTATCGTCTATAATTTAAATAGAAAATTATGAATGGCTTTTGGTTATTACTTATTATTATTAGTAATTTTATGATGTGTTCTGACTACATTTCACAGTATAACGTACAAGTTATGAAAGGGAAAATTAGGAAAAATACAATGCACAATGCTTCCACTTGTGGAAAATATCTGAGGGCGGACTTCAACGGAAAGTGTCTTGATAAACAGTTTCAAATATTGGACAAATATTTTGCTTAGTTTAACATACTTTCCACACAGTTCCGAAGAAAAACGATGGTAATTGACTTAATAGCAAAACCTGCAGGTCATCATATCAATAGCGGTTGCTTTCTGACTGGCTGGTTATGTTAGGGACAGCTATATTTAACCTTACTTTTCAATTATTATTAAATTCAAATATCCAAATGCAGTGCTTCAAAGATAGATTTATATAAAAGTTGACAATATTTTTTTATCTACTTGAATGTGCTGTTGTGTTCTCCACAGTTGGATGTGTAGCAGTTGGAGTAGTTACTGAAGAAGGGACAGAGCTTAATGATAACGTTCGTGATCTATCAACCGGAGTCTCATCTGTTGAAGCTGAAAATACAAAAACATTATTATAACCATGCACAATCTCCAAACCTCCAGGACCAGACACATTTCGGAATTAATGATGATAGCTGTATATTAAAATAAATATGTCCCATGATTAGAGAAGCTTCAAATTTGAAAGCGGGTTTTCTGTGGATTGCATTTGGCCGTGTTCATAAAATACATGAAGTGGGCATGCTGTGAGGTCATGTTTAGTGGCAAATCAGAACTTTGTAATAGGCTCTATCTCCATGAAAAAACATATCGTTCATAGAGCTCTGTAAGTGAAGGTTTTGCTATGTAATTGCTCAAATTGAAGTCTCAGGGTGGAGTTAGGTCTGAATCCCTGATAAAAATGGGGTTTCCAAGAAATTCAACAATTTTGCTGTATCATGTGTATTTATACTCTTGCACAAAGTAAATATTTCAATTGTGACATTGCAATCACTGCCTTTCCCGATAGTGTATGTTTATTCAGGTGTACACTGCCGAAATTATGACGAAATTCATCTGAGTTCGGAACAGCGCTCTTCAAACTTTTTGGCGTCACGGAACCGCTGCATGTTTTCAGTGAATCTCACAGAACCCCTCTATGTTTAAAAGTTATAATCATTCCCCTTGTAACACGCGGAACCCCATTTAAAGAGCGCTGATATACATAATTCATTTGTCATAAAACAGCAATGACAGCTCGCTATGCCGCTACAGTGATGAACGAAGGAATCACTTACCGATGTCAAATTGAATGCTAAAAACGCTAATCCATAGCAGCACAAATAGACTTGGATAAAATATCACCAATTTCATTGTATATTTGTCAATAAAACGCCCTTTCAACTATAAAACATATCAACTACAAAGAAGGAGCAAGGTAACCGAGCTAACCAACTCGCCTTTGTTCAGATTTACTCAAACATTCTATTTACGACGTCACGCTTGAGTAATGAAAATTCTGCATGATTACAAATCAATAAAATAAGTTCACCAAGGATGAAAGCAGCGACGGAATAATGTTAAAACTCTGGAATATATTTAATAGAGACATTAAACTATATATTTATCGACATGGTAACTTCTCAATACAAAATGACACCTGCTCCGGGAAGAATTAGGAGATTTATTTAGGTAAGAATGAAATATCATGTCTGCATTCTGCAAGTCCTTGAATTGTCAATATGCGTTTATTAATCGGTAAACAGTGGCCAGCAAGTAAACTCAGTACCCTAGTCAGAGACCTTGCTGTAAATAATGACCATTGGAGTCGGAATAACATATATGGTTTGGTGCTTGTCCATTAATAAATTCATAAAACTTGCTGGACTGTATATAATTGCATAGTTACACTTCATAGTTGCTTCATGAAAGTTTGTGCAACAGTTGATGAATTGAAATATATTCAGCGGCGCCAAATTCAGGTTCTGCTCTGGGAGTAAAACAAGCTTGCTACGGCTCTGGTGTGTGAAGTGTTTTGTCCTTTATAATCACTTAGGAAACATCGCATAAAGTGACGGCTGAACTATTGCATTGATGTAGATTTATAAAGGTTGACAATATTTTTCTATCCACTTGAATGTGCTGTTGTGTTTTACACTGCTGGTTGTTTAACAGTCGCAGTTAGTTACTGAATGTGGAGTGAGGCCTGAAGTATTGCGTCGTAACAAGTCGATTAAAATCGATCACATGTCTAGCGGCAATAGTAAAGAATTGCGAAGTAAGAAAAAGGTTCGCTGTTTGCAGGGCGATAAAATAGAACGGGAAAAAAGAGCGATCGAGTGACGAGAGTTAATTCAAACTTACCAGTTAGCGATACGGAGTCGTCAAACCTATAGTTACTCTAGGACGGTCGCCGATTGAAGTCGACGAATTAGAAGTACCTTTGACGAGCGACTATTCTAGATATCCTTTTATTTCGCAACTGGATATCGATAGCTGCGAATTGATAACGGATCAGATAGCGATAAACGAGTTAGAGAATTGAATAGAAGAAATGGTTTGTAGTCTTATACGGTTTAGAAATAGCGCGTATAAGTGTCATTGAAATAAGAAGTGCTGCTTTTGTATTGGCGTAGAGCAGTAGTAACCATTAGTCGGTTGAAATAGCTGCTATAAGTAGGTTACACCAAGTAGAAATTCAGTTGAACTAGTTTGAATCAGCTCTATAAAATGTGGAGTGAGGAAGTGAATGGGAGTTACTGTTATACGGGCTAATTTTATTAAATCAAGATGGTTAGAATAGCGAATAAACATCGAATGCCTTTCAACGGGGTAGGATACGTAGGCGTACAATGTGATGTTAGTTAGCGGGATAAGCATTCATTTGTTTAGGAGATCAGGAAACAATGTTCAGGGCCAGCGAGAAATAAAGAATAGCACCGCAACGATTACATTCAAGTCAAGTCTATAGGAATGAACTGTAGCCAGCAGCTCACTAACGTATTATATTTTATATATAGAAAGTCTTCCTAATATTCCTCACAGAAATTTGGCTTTCTTTCAAGGATCTCCAGCACCANCCATCCCAGATTGGCTTTCCAACGTCTGAATGAAAAAATATATATTTATTACTAAGGTTGCGTGACATTTATTTCACATCCCGTGACTTACGTCATGGGGCGTAAGTTCATAAATCCACAAATAAGCTTAAGGATCAGGGCTAAGCGTAGATCAGGGCTACGATTGATGTGAAAATCTTAACTTACGTTATGTGACAGCATCGCTCGGAAATATTCAGAATTTGCGCAAAGAACTATTTTGTGAGCAGGGATTTTTTCATCATCGATTTTGATTATGAAATCACAATGCATTTCTTTCTGACGTAACCTGAACGAAATGAAAAATTATTGTTTAAAATTAGAAGAAAAGTTTTTGGGGGATATCGAATTCACAGGGGTAAGCAAATGTATCCCAAAATCGGTACACCACAGTAATGACCTCTTGGCAAGGTCGCACAGGGGCCCAAACAAACAAATTTATTTACATGGAAAATCAACTCGAATGAATGATAAACATCGGAAAAAATATAAGTTCGGAAGAAGACGTTTGATTTCATTATTCTCAATATTATGACTGTAAGAATAACTTTGACTACAATTTTCAGTTTGTAATATAGACCATAGTGATATAAATTACTGGTAATCAGATTTCAGTATTGCAGACACTTCATTTCCTTGATTTTTGTTTCTTAGTAAAGGATATCCTTCGTCTGGGGGGGCTGTGACATGGGGTCAGGGCAATTGTACTCTCATAAGAAGCTTTTGGCGTACCTGTTAAGTCGTTCTAAAGTTGACAATCCATAACCAGTGTTAAAAATCTTGATTTCGTTCTCCATGTCGAAGCGAATGAGTGTTATTAATCATCAATAGAACTATCTGAGATCTGCAACCAACTAAAAACAAATTATTTGCACCAACAATAACCCGAATCACTCGTTATCAATAAGCCATTACCATAAAACATTATGGCAAAGACTGTAAAAAACTCATATTATCTCCTAACCTCACAGCAGCATAGGTCTGCTTTCTCTCATGTCTAATTTCTTACTGATCGATGGCTATGCAACATGTTCAATCATGCTGAATAGGAGGAAATCGGTTTACTGCATATCCAATACCGCGGCAAATTAATCTTCTAACGCAGTGGTTCTCAAACTTTAAAAAAAATGCGTAGCGGTCCCCTGAATTTTTTTTCAATGATTCGCGGTCCCATAATAAAATATATTGAATTTTTTTGACACTGGACTGCCAGTCAAAATACTTTAATGCTATGGTGGTTCGAGATTGCTCCAGTTCGAACACGTGTAAACTCATTTTTATTATTATAGTAAACTAGGAAGGTAACTTCAAAATGTATTTTTATGTGTACTTCGCGGTGACTCCCTCAAACGGCTGCGCGGATCCCATTTTGTGAACCACTGTTCTGATGGCTTACCCGGGTATAGTAGGGTCGCTCGTATAATGTAAAACTCGCGCTGAGATTACATTTTGATGGTTAATAACCTTATAATATTAATCATCTCGTCGCTGACATAGTACGCCCCTGAATTATATCATCTGCCATTTGTCATGTACAGTAGATCCTCGATATAACGGACCCCGATACAACGGATTTCGGATACAACGGACAAAATCTGCTGGAGTGAATATCTAGTCCGAACGTTTAAAATTTGTTTGGTCCCCTGTTTTCCACATTATCACTATGGCACCTATAGATAAAGCATCATTTAATCGTCGTATTACGTTTGTTTTTACGCGACCTTCCGAGTATCGGACGAAGATATCGAAGTTTCTCCTTGTAATCAGGAGTGTATTTGTAGTGGTTCACACGACAGAGTAAGAAACAAACTAACAATAAACTCTCACCACAACAACAACCGCAATCACAGTAATAGCTGAACCTTAGTTCTGTATTTTTCGTTTATTTTCGTACCCCCTCCGGAAAATTTCGCTATAACGGACAAACGGCTATAACGGACAACTGCTCCCCCCTATTAGTCCGGTATATCGAGGATCCACTGTATGTATATTCATATAGCAATACAATAGCACTAGTAAACCAACCTAATTACCGAACTGCTGACTCAGTACTTCATAGCGATGGTGATGGATTTTATCCATTTTTTTTTAAACTCTTGAGCAGTTTGACATTAACATAGTCCGGATACTAGATTCAAATATCCAGTCTATACGTCAATAATCTACCTTGCAAAATGTTCCGTGATATAGAAAAGGCAGTTACGTTACGTTTTTTACCTAGGGGCCGTGTGAATACTCTTTCCTATTTTTACCATATTACCTTGAGCTCTATCTATCTGTTCGCTTCCTTTCACCGACTGTACCCTCAACAGAAACGGTTCATAGACCGGTGACGCCTTCGACTGTAGCGAGCTGGAAAATCGTTTAAAGACACATTTATGATAAGACAAATGCCGACAAATCTTTGACCGTGGAGCGCTTAAACTTTACTATGTTCGCTGTATAGCTCTAGCCTAGCACATTAAGTATAAATGGATACTGTTTTGACAACAGACAAGGCTGGCTGCTCACTGACCCTTAGCTTATTATTATAGGCCAAGCGTGCTGGCACGGAATCAAGTGTTTGCACATATTTCCAATCGATACCTTCATTCAACATTCAAATGTACAGTAATAGGTTGTTCGCTTCGAGATAATTTACTTCGAGCTACCAGAAGGTCGAGCTAACGAGCTTTCTATATATCTCTGTAATTTTCTTAATATAATACGCCCCCCAACTACAACGTCCAGATAGCTGAAGAAGATCTATACCCATGTATAATACGTACCCAAACTATGACGTGCAGATAGCTGTAAAACCTATATACCCATGTATAATACGCACTCCAACTATGACGTTCAGATAGCTGAAAAAGATCTATACCCATGTATAATACGCACTCCAACTATGATGTCCAGATTGCTGAAAAAGATCTATACCCATGTATAATACGCACCCTGACTATGACGTCAGGGTGAAAGAAAAAGATATATACCCATGTATAATACGCACCCCAATTACAACGTCCAGATAGCTGAAAAATATCCATACCCATGTATAATACACACCCCAACTATGACATTCAGATAGCTGAAATACCCATGTATAATACGCACCCCAACTACCCCCCCCCCCCCCCCCCCAAAGCTCTATACCCATGTATAATACGCATCACAGCTATGACGTCCAGATAGCTGAGAAAGCTCTGCACCCATGTATAATACGCACCCCAACTTTGAGTCAAAACTCGAGTCAGTGTGATCAAACGCACCTGGTGAATTGCGCTATCAAGAGCTGTACCCCCTTTTCTATGTCACATATGCCATTCCAAGAGGTGTTCCCCCTTCTCTGTGTCCCACCTACGGCCACCTACAGCTACTGATACACTTGCAGTGCTCGCATTTATAATTATTTTAAGTCGTTCTATTATTGTTCGAATTTTTTCTTAAAATAATACGGTTTGAAGGTTTACAGATGACTGGCATAAGGGAATTTCTTTTTCAGATGGAAAATTACGCTCTGAACTTTGCCACAGTTACGCAATACGGCATTCTTCCTTCACGAGATATCCGCGTGACCATCTTGAAACAACAAAATCTATTTTCGAATTTTCGAAACTTTTCTCACTAAAAATAGTTCCGAAATACCAAGTGCCGCACATTTATTAGATACCCTTTAAATTCCTAGCGCTCAAAATTCTCATTAAAAAGCTATGTAGTAGCTTTAACTGTAGCTTGCTACATCTGTCATCATGCGATGATGTGTTTTGTCGCTTTCACAGCCAAATCGTCCGCTTGTGCTGGAATATTGCTATCTCTATCTTTATAAGCTCGTCATTAGTTGGCGTATTAAACAGCTCTATATATTTTCCATATTCATTTACAGTACATGTGTATTAAATTTGTGACGTACATTTTGAAGAAACTGGAGGGATAACATAGTGTCGAATGATAAGGGCCCCGTGTATACAACAGTAGGTCTCGATTGACGTCGTTTCCGTATAACTTCGATGCAAAAAAATGACAATGACAAATAATTATTGCGTTGAATTCACGAATTTTGATATTACGAATACAAATACGAACCAATTAACAATGCCGTATAGCAGGGCTTCCCAACGGGGTCCCGGTGAACCCACTGTGATCTACAGCACAGAAAATGATGAACTGAAATTAACGAAATAGGGATGTGGTACGCTTTTTATCAAATACTAAGTACACTCCCCCCCCCCCGTTATATTAAGCAGCAAGTAGTATAATTTGGCCATCCCAAATAAATCCTGGCTAATGGATCCACAGCGAAAAAAGGTTGGGAAGCCCTGCCGTACGAGAATACTACTGCTAGCTCGCCACGTACGTTATTGTCTGACTTAGAGTTAAGTGGCTGTAAGACTGTGACCTTTGATTGCCTTAAGTTAATCACAACAGTCTCCCAGTTTCAAACGTGATCATACCGATCTAAGTTTTCAACCACGCGTCAAGCAAAGTGCTTGCACCAGTGCTTCCAAACGCAATCCAATTTATCAAGCTGTCTGTTAGGTTAGTTGAGTAAACACTGTACAAAATCACGGTCTTCACACTTAGAACAATGCTATACGCTTGCACGCTGCGCGACATATTAGTTTCAGTTGGCCCGAGGACCAACCTAGCTCCGCTCGGCCACCTCTGCAAGTGATATAGTGTAAACAGGAAATTGGTATTCGTGCTACACACATAGATACAGGACAGGAAAAAATTTCATGCTCAGCAGAGCTCCAGTACCTATAAAATTGCCACTGCACCCCTGCCTAGGACAACAGTCTATTGTTAAATTCTGCACTCTGTCTGCCTCTCTTCCCTCAATCCTCACTGACCTCCAGCGTATCCGTAGAATACATTTCCGCCGTTACAGCACATTCCTCATCAGCGAATAGAAAGTCGGTGAGTCGTTCCAGAACAGTTGAATCATTCAGACAGATAAATCATATTCACACTGTTGCCTCAATTATTATCTAATGAAAACAATAGGCCCAGATACAATGTATATGTAGGCTAAAACACCCCAAATGAACCACTGCTATCTGCAATAAACGCTTAACTTCTCGCTGCTATTCCTTGTGTTGACTGTGAATAAGACTGTTGTCAATAAGAAATATAGAAATGGTACCGTGGGCTAGATGCGTAATTGCGCAATCCAACAATGTAAATGTATCCAATTCCAATTGTTATATTATTATTATGGTAAGTCCCGGTTGGGTGATTATAATTAAACTTTAATGTTTTCACTTTTACTTTCACATCTCACTTTTTTTACTTTCACTTTCGATTAAAAGGACTTTTCTCCCCATGATTCTATCATTGTCTGCACAAGCGAGAAACTGATCAAACACAGAAAAGCCTTGGCTCATTGTTGTGAATAAACGTCATCTAAAGATGCGTCACCTATCTTGGTTCTGCAAACCAGTTCATACCGCTATTGTGATGAAAAGGTTATATAGAGTAGGCCATTCATTCGGAATAACAGTCATTTTTAAATTCGTAATACAGTATACCCATTGCAAAAATAGTAATATATATATAGTCTAGTACTCTAGTAGTAATATCCTGATGTTAACATTTGATTCTGGTCGGAAACGCTACTATATCACTCGTGGGTCATGCGTGTTACATGATTACAGAAATTTTATAAAACCTACGTCACACAAAAACATTGTATGGAATAATATTCTGAGTTTTCATCAGTTTTAAAAGATAAAACCATATTTACTTGAATATTAAACACTTGAATTGGAATTGAAAATGACTCACGCGAATGAAGGTAAAAATGCGAAGAAACCAGGTCAAATTCTGACGAGCTACGTGAGCTACGTGAAAGCGAGCGAAGGGAAATTTTACAGGGTCGACATCAAACCAACAACAGCGCCTGGAGAAAGATACACAGACATTGAAGAAACGGAAATCGGGGCCGAAGAAGCAGCTAAGCTAGAAAAAGAAGTTGTAGGACCTGTATTGTCTAATACTGCCAAGGTCGAACCAACTACATTGCCTGCTAATTCGAAACGAATGAAACCGCCGATCGGTCCATGAGCTACCGCTGTTCTGGTTCATTGATTCTGTGAGCGGAGCCGTCCCGCTTGACTGATGACTGTTATACTGTCCGAATTTCGTGTCGCTAATGACAACAGAAGCGTTTAAACTACATTCCACGTACTATCTTTGTTCCTTAATTATAACATTAGATTCAGATAAACTGCTTTTTTAACATCTAAATATTCCATTTGATGGGTATTTCAGACCTGGGTTATCTTAGCACACAATTTTAGAAAGGTTTGCCCCCCCGGGTACTTTGAGATTAAACGTCCATAATATGATTTCTACTGGTCAAATCGCGTTAAAAATTACAGAAAACTATTCACATAACCGTTTAAACATTCTGTCAAAATATTAGGTCAATTGGATCACCCAACCTGTCTCAATTTCTTGCCATTGCCATGTATCACATCTAACTACCCGCTAAGTCGCCATTTCAGAATCACTGCCAAGCATTATTATTATTCTACTATTGTGATTACTCTTATGCACTTTGTATTCAGAAAAGATATCATTTTGTTACTTGCAATATATATATATAATTAAATTACTTCCCTCGACGCAGTTTTTAAACTTCAAAACTCGAAGTTGTATATTCTAGATGGAGATAACATAATTCAATTTTTTTAGCCAGCAGAGTACGAGTTGTTCAACGCTAGTAAAATGGCCACAAGAACTAACAGGGAAGCTTATACTTTATGTTCGCTGTATAGCTCTAACAAAATCCGTATAAATGGATACTGTTATGACAACAGACAGGCTCACTGACCCTTAGCTTATTATAGCCCAAGCGTGCTGGCACGGAATCAAGTGTTTGCACATATTTCCAATCGATACTTTCATTCAACATTCAAATGTACAGTAATAGGTCGTTCGCTTCGAGATACCTGAAGGTCGAGCTAACGAGATTCCTATATATAGTAAATAGTAGGTCAACGCTAATTAAATGGCCACGAGACCTAACAGACAGCAAAAAGCGGTCAGGCTAGCTTTTGGAATGAGGTGTTAATTTCACTTTCAGTTTCACTCGTCAACATCAAGCTTTTTTAGATATCTATTTGGAAAATTACAGCAAACTGTTGTCTTTCTCCGAACCTCTAGTGGAAAATTACAGCAAAATATTGTCTTTTTCTGAAACTCCTGTGGAAAACTACAGCAAAGTATTGTATTTTTTCGATTCTCTCAGCCTTGGGAGAACAACTAGTACATTACAATAGCCAGCATCTATGTATCACTGAATCCACAGATGTTTAGCAAATAATTTTTTCATTTAATCTCCACTTACATCCAATTAGATTTAAAGTAGCTGCTAATGTTACAGTGTAATTTGCAGACAGCAAGCATACATTGTCTTATACCATCCCTGATAAATTTTAATCAACTTTACAAGGTAGGTTAATGGAGATAAATAAATATTGCATGCAATAGAGAATAATTAATACATTGAAGATAGCATAGTGAAGTTTTGATTTGAGGGCAATATAGTTCGATACGACATATGAAAACTACAAACAAACACCTTTTATCTGTACTAGCAGAACGACCCTAGTCTGTGTGAGTCGACTTAGCGTACCAGTGGTATATGTGGTATAGGTCCTCTACAATTGAATGATGGGTTAACAGTCAAT
>QXVX01001480.1:0-25705 GCA_013436065.1 Halocynthia aurantium | reverse complement strand
AATACTTACAACTTCTATATCACTTATAAAATATTCATGCAATCTCATGCTTCGCTTTAACACTTTCAGCTATCGTAACACATACATCCATAACATTTGTGTCGGAATGTTAAAAGAAGGTTTTCACAAATCATTCAATGAGCTGTTCACGCTAAACACTGACAGAAAGACGAAGAGATTAGAAGCAGGTCCCGATTCGATTTTGTGGGAGGTAAGCAGAAATGGAATGCTTTACAGTGATCAGGAAAAGGCTGTTCTCAACCTGGAGTAAATTTATGCCAAGAGGGGGGGGGTCGTGTTGATGATTCTGGATTTTTACATTTGATTCTTTTCAATTGATGTGTTCTCATTGACTGACTGAGCTTGGTCCAAGTACAGATATCCGCTCATCACCAGTTGTTCATTAATTACATTGTTCTGTACTATTTTTGGTATTTGAACGGAAATAATAATGTTAAAATACTATTTGGAAATTTTCCAAATGTCACCTGCTAAATTGTGGTAGTGGTTTAAACCCAATCATCAAACAAAAACTGAATTTAATTCCGGTTTAAAAAACGGTTGGTCCCCTGGTCTATTCGGTTGTAGCAATTTAGCATTATTGTTAGTAAAGATTATTGTTTCTGAATGTTTTCCATTTTTTTAATTTTCCTTCTTATTCTATCTATTTTTTGATGCAGGATATTCCACTAGAAGAGCAATATGAAAAACTAGATGAAATATGTAATTACATGACCAAAGCAGAATCTGCCGAAAGGCTGGGTATGTATCTATACTAACTGGAACATGCCAGTAGGAAAATTCTGACTTCTGATAGTTTAGAAATGAATAAAAGTGTATTGAAAAAAGTGAAAATACGAATGATAGAAATTAATTTTATTTCATTTCAGTTTCATTATAGTATCTATATAAATATATATATCCCTTGCTATTTCCTGCAGGTAAATGGGATGATGTGTATGCATGCCGCCACATTTTGGCACAGTATTTTTTAAAGTCAGGCGACATGTGGTTATCTGACCATTTCTTTGAGACTTCGCTACAAACGAGTTTAAATATCAAGCTTGATGGGAGAAGGAGGGAGGCCGAAGCCCATTGTCACATGAGTCTTGCCTGTGAAAGAAGGGGTCAGTGCTGTTTTAATATTCTGCCTAAAATGTAGAAAAGTATTCTTATGTTCTGAAAGGAATATTAATAGTAACAATAGTAATAGTATTAATATTAACAGTAAAAAAATTCAAGTTAGTAAAAACCTTCTTGCTTCCACTTTTCCATAGGAGAACTTGAAGCCTCTTGCCAGCACATGCAAGGCTTCTATCACCTAACATTAGGAAGGTTATGGGCTGATGATGATGATATCAATTTACATCATCTTGCCTGCAGACATTTATGCAGGTGAAGGATTACTTTATTATGACTTGTGTTTGTTTATTTTGGAAAATTTATTCTTTGTATCTATATTAACTGCTAATGGCAATGAGCTTCATCCTTTGTAATCCTCCACTACTTTATGATAGTAATACTAACTGCCCGTAACTTATCTGATACCTATTTAGAATCTATGCAGCCCTGGCTGAGCAGAGCAGTGATACAAATGAAAAACGTACATTGCTCAACAAAGCCTATGAAATGTCCAAAGAAGGTGAGGATAATCTACAAGAAGCAGAAGCAGCATTCAAATTAGGCTGTGCATATGAATTGGCACATGATTCTGAAACAGCCATAGAGGTAGGAAGGTTTTCTCAAAGTAATAAAAAACAGGTTACTTTCGTATAGATTCCGACTGTATAATGTCGATTATTGTGATATGAATTACACCAAGTATACTGAGGATGGATACAGAATACATGGCATATAACAAATGAACAAATGGTCTAATAAACAGGACTGGTGCTACCATTAGGCCAACTGGGGTTGCATATAATAAGAGGAGCTCAAAAGGGTCACAACTTTAGAAAAATGAGTTATTTTAGAAGAACATATAGTACAGTTGAACCACTTCTATGAAACACTCACGATACGCTCTGATCACCAAAGTGTGTTTCAAGTTGGGATTTAAGAAGGTAGATTTTTGTGTGAAGCGCAAAATAGCCTGGTACTGGTTCTGGCAATATAAAGTAATATCATTTGGGTACACCAAAATAACACGATAAAAGCTTCGATGACTATTATAGGGTATTTGATACTCTGGGCGTGAATTGTTTGGCACCTGGTTGAATTTCTTCTAAAATATTTGTGCAAACGCAAGAGTTTAGAGATGAAAAACATTTAATCTTCAACAAAAACTTATTGTATGTATTGTGCATTGTTGTAAGACTTTTTATTAACTACAACACCACAGCTTCATGTAATACCGCCCTCTAGGGCAGTGTGCTTGATAAGTAATTGGTATAAAATTTGGTCAGAAGGTAATTCACCATTTAAAATCGTCGGAGATTCGACTCATGTTTTATTATAATAACTCGGACAAATTTCGACAGTATGATGTGTCGTCTGCAACTACTCCATGTACGCATTTTCGTGTAACGAATAGCCCCCAATCAACTGTATGGATTATTTTACGGAGTTACATGTCTCTTTAACCATTTGGCCAATACGGCATGGTATGTCGTCCTAGCTGAGCAGTTCACGTCTGGCTGTGGTTATGTGTTGTTGCGATAAATGGATAACTATCAACCTTAAAGTGTGTTCTTATTATGTATTTGATACAATTAACCACCCATTTAATTTATTAAAACAACTTGGTGCAGTTTTCGTAGTGAAGCATTGTTTCTTTCCGCTTTATAGTCGCTCGTTAAGAAATGACTGTGTTTGAATAAGATTGAATCTAGAAAAAGGTACCATACACCACCACAGTTGCACGGAACCACAGTAACATTTCTGATGCTCATAACTTTCAGTACTGTATTTTAACTTGTCAAACGGCGCTCTACTTCAATTAATTTTCTTTTTGCAGTTTGTCAATAAGTGTCTGACCATTGCCAGTGATCACAAAGATAATGTGCTCGTTGGACAAGCTTGTGAGGCTTTATCGAAATCACATCGAACGCTGGGTGCTGTAACGAAGTCGATAGAATACCTCGAACTGTTTGCTGCGACTTCAAAAACAAGTGGAAGAAAAGCAGAACTAATCGATGCCTGTAACTGTCTTGGGATTACGTACAATACACTGGTTTGTAAAGAACAGTGGTTCGCTTTTTACCATCGCATATTGATGAATAAGTTTGAAGTAGCGTTATGTAGTCGAGAGTACCTCGCCGACGTGAATCCAACGTCATTGCTGTCTTACGATTACTTAATATAGAATCGATAACTGAAACTAAACGAAGTTTAATGTTAACACTGAAACCAAGGTTTTTACAGACTAATGATGGAAAAGGATACAACAAAAATGTCAGTATTAATGTAGTAGAAACTGGTTTTCTATCAAAATACACGCCCGGTAGAAGGGAAGCGACCCTGTCTATCACATGAGGAAAAAAGGCGTTCATTAATGTAGATACCATAATTGCCAGTACAATTTACTGCGGTTCCAATGAACGAGTTCACATTCATTCACATTCACGGTTAAATTGTTCGCTTTTTAAACTCGTTAAAGCGAAAGTTCCTTAAAAATACATTACAGTATATTAAATTGAAAAATACCACTATTATTATGCATCAGAATTATTAGCTCACGAGTATCCAAATATAGTTGGTTCACTGCACTATATCGGCTCACGTGGATGTCGCCCACTATTCGAGGACCGGAATTTTAAATATTCACATTATTGAGACCATTACTAATAACACATATTAAGATAGTATCAAGGATAGCAAATGCTACCGGTTTCGCGGTTTTTCTTTCGATTTTAATAATTTCGCGTAACAGATGCAACGATCTGATCTGTAAGTATCAAACCACTCGCCAAATAATGTGATAATGGCCCCGGAGCAAAAGAATTCGAGGCATTAGTAATTCTAAGGTAATATTTCCTAATTAATATGAGCAACGGAACGGATATTTTTTATTGAATACTGTTTGTATTTGCTTGTTGAATTCGTGTGATCTACAAGCGATCGTAGCCACAAGAGTCGCACCAATTTGTCATTGTTCGCGTCACATGTATATTTGCATAAACTATAGTTCTTTAAATGTATATTTAATTAACTCAACAATGTAGAAAATATTTCTACGGTCACTATCAGGTTTACTTGAAGATCCACGCAATACCGATTTTTAAATGGCGACAAACTCCCCGATAAACTTATTTTTTTAAACTCATATAACTACGAAATAATACCTTCCGCGCCAAGTAGAACTCAAAAATCGGTTGCTATGGAGATTTCCCAAACAACAGGAGTATTTGGCTCTGTGGCAGATGATACGCACTTGACATCATATTAATTATTTATTTACTCACCGAGTTTACGTTGGCCGGGTCGTGACCCCGACAAAACCAACCGCTCTGTCAATTGCCTCATTCTGTAATCATTCGTATTAATATTTAATCACACATGTCTTCTTCGGTTTATATTGTTTTGCCACTAGAGGCGGTATTGCACTCTCGCCAGTTCGATAAAGTTTCGTCAATATTGTTTTCAGGGAAAATACGAAGAATCCATACGGCATTTTTCCGATTCCTACAGTGTGGTGCAAGAAGTGATAGAGGAGGAGAAGGCAAACGAGTCGGACGATTCTGAAATGCCCGAAAGCACAAATAGACCCGAGGTTGAGGAATGTGCTGTGCACCTCGGGATAGCTTGCGGGAATAACCTTTTAAATGCCTTTGCGGGAAACATGGAGATTCCGTTGCGCGTCATGATGGAAAGAATCGTGTGTTGGAAAGACGAAAGAATAAATGAATTCGGACAACCTTTGCCTGTTCCAAGTGAATCATAACTCTCTGCTACATTTTTTCACTTAGAAATAACCACTCACGACATATATTTTTTCCTTACGCAGAAGTCCATACGCCGCCGCCGACCCCTGAACAAATTCCTGATCCTACGGAACCTTTTCGCCATGCTGAAGACGATCTTATATACGTTCGTCAAGTTGAAGGAGAAAGTCCAGCATAATTTGAAAATGTCTAAAATGCAAAAGTACTATTTTGTCCAATAAACTTTGCTTTATGATGTACAATATAAATTAATGGAAGAATGAAAGTCTCTAACTAGATACAACTTAGCAGCAAGCTATCTTTTGCATGTGTGTTGAGAATATTACCCTGTCCATCCATGAGGTCAAAGGGCAGAGTCGAATTTACATTTGTATATAAATTCCTTTTTAACTTTATTTTGTTGATAACACATTGAATAAAATCGTTTCTTTAGTATTTATTTTTATTCAGAGTTAATGAAGTCAGCACTAATGCACTGGTATCCTACAAGGAATGGTAGGAATATTGGTACATTCAAGGGTGAAAAGGCTGTGCGAATGACGTAATATTTCATACTTTCTTACGCTCGAAGAACTAGCGAAAAAGTCAATTAATATTTCTCAATTTTATCACATATAAATATATAGAGTCATATATAAGTCAGAGTAATATGAAAATTAATTAATTATTTTTACTATGGACTCAGTTATCTCTGTTTAAAGTAGAACTGGTGTAATTTTTATATATTTTAGTCGATCCCCAATAAGGAGGACTAATTGAACAAGGGACAGAAACAGGACGAAGTGCCTGCCGACTGTCTGCTCTAAATAGTTTCGTGACGTGTGGAACTGAGGACAATCAAGATACGCTTGTGATTGCACGATTTCTTGAGTTGTAATCATCTGAAAATTATTTCTATAAATTACTTCCGCTTTTTGGGGGCAATCATCATCACGATAGAACGATATTTATCCTGATAATTCTATAAATCGAAATCCTAGAGTCACATTATAACGATTTAGAAACCATGTTTGTCAGATGGGATGCTGCTACTTGTGAGATGATTTTAGCTACTATCAGACAGTGTGTAGAATAAAGATGTTTACAATGAACATACTAGTACTGTATTTAGTTTGTATGGCAATTGAGTTAGTAAGTTAAACCAATTTTTATTACCAGCACAATCAGGCCAACAAGACTACCGCCAACGAATGAAGACATTCGAAACAGATAAGTGGTATTTTTTTCAGTATTGCCGCCCATTTGACAAACGCAATATGCATATAAACCTACCAAGCTATTTCGCAGGACTGCAAGGTTCATTATCTGTAGAGAGTGTAATCATATCTTAGGAATAGAGACGACGCGTATAACGTTACACTGGAAGGGGTCAAATTAGCCGAGAAAATTTCAGAAAACAATTTATTTCACATCTATCGTCCAGATGACGTATTATACGAGCTGCCTCTCACCTGACTTTAATCAGGTTTGCAATCAACACCCCTACAACCAATGAATATTTCATGTAAAGTGCATTTTAAATTGCCTCTTGCATTATTAATTTCTCGTGTCTTGAACTGTATGCAGTATAGAGAACTTGTGATTATTTTTTATTTATTTCATGATGGCATATCACAACTGTTGTGGCATCATCAGCCACGGCATTCGGCTGAATGGAATTATATTGCCACACAGCGTCGCCCTTTTACACTAAAATCCCACCAAGCGTTTAGTAGTCAATTTTTAGCGCATTGTAGTAAGATTACATGTCGGTTATAATAATCGGTTGAAATATATGAATTTCTGAATGAATTTTTCCATGTTCAGCCTTAGACACCTGTCGTATAGAATTATGCCTGAATGTGAACAAGTATAATTTTCGCTATTACGATTCTGCTTCCGGATCCACAATATCCAAATTCATTTGGTTTAGCGTGAGGGTTCCAATATTTTCTACTTTAATTAAAAGAACGAAATTTTCTTCAAAAATACTACAACTAGGAAGGTTCCAAGAAAGTGCTATATGAAACGAGCATACATCGCAGTATTAGCCAAGCTAATGGGATTTTTGTTGAGGAAGTTCATATGAAAGCTGTCCTCGAAGCTTTTATCGTATCTCATGTTAATGTGTACGATATGACCTACACTACACATCAGTTTCACTGATTTAATCGTATTTATTCCTTCATTATGTGAAACTCAAATGCAAAAAATGATTGAAGAGCCCCTTACTTACGAGTTATAAAAAGACCTTTCATTCGAGATCAGAAACGCGCTTGTTCGTATGCCACTAACTGTAGAATCAATGGGCCTTACTTGGACTGAAATTAATCATTCTAGTTAATGACTAAAATGGAACTACATTAAAAACATGATGCTAGAAAGATGGAAAGCCTACTTAAATGCAGAACGCACTCAATGACGTCATTTTTGGTTCTGTGTAAATGCGCTTACAAGATTTCGTGTGACTAGCGTGGGGAATTACAAACCCTCGTAGTGTGGATTTTAGATATCTTTACTCATGAACTACAAGACTTTTATATTTGTTCGTTGCATTTCCTTCTCCGCCCACTGCATCACTTTTTGCCTTTTTTTCTGTCGGATTTATTGATAAATCATTCGGGGTCGTGAATAATTAATGCCTTGTGGCGAAGCTTCAATTCGTTCGAGGCCTTGTAAGAATGATTCGCATGCATTAGGCTATCACAGGCCAACGGTTAAAGTGCAGTACCTATTCGCCTGTACCGCTACAATCAGGCGCCTCCAAAAGCAAGGCAAAATTTTTATGCTAACCGCCAGCTAAATTACCTTTGCTCCTGCGAAACAAAAATGATGGGGCATATGTGGCGCGATATGCCAGCAGTATCTTTTCATATTTCATAACATTTCTTTGTTTCACCCTAGTGGTGAGGATGGTAAGTAAACACATAAACATTCTCGGGCACATCGGATTCAAATTTTGATTCTTTCGATTCAGCATTCAGCGATTGGTCTAGTTTGTTTATCTTTGGTATTTGAAAATAACAAAAGTGACGTTCCAGTTACAGCTTTCTTAACGGCCGATGGGGTCTTGGGAAAAAATCAACATGTTGATCTCAGCGATATTATCAGTAAATTCATGTTCTTTCTCGCCTCTTCCCTTCTCTGTTAGACCAAGAACGGTAGCTTTTGTTGATGAAAATTTCGATAACACGACAATTCACAACACCAGTTTCTTGAGAAACTAAACACAGTTGATCTGGAATGTGTAGTTTAGTTTACAGAATAACTTGAAAATGGACGTGAATTACTTACCGATATCAGTTATTAATTATCGTTCAAAAATGACAGCGATAACACGAATGCTACTTATTTCATATAAAAAAACAGTAATTTTTGTTGTAGTCGATTTTGTTCGTGGAATACTCTGATGCAAGTCGTGGTTTAGGGACCATGTAAAATTAATATGACCTATGACCTATGAATATGACCTATTAGCTCAAACGCGAATGGGACACAATCTAGATAGGTATTGATGGGAAATGATAAGGTGATAGGGTAATAAATTGGAGAGGTGATAAATTCGAGCCAATATGCAAGAGAATGGAAAGAGAGGGCATCACTGTAATATAGATATCGGTAAAATACTAACATACTCCTCTTCCTCCTCATATTCATCCTCATTGTCCTATCTATTTTTGTCATCCGTACTACATAACCTTATCCAATGTACGCTGCCTAAACATGTGATTATTCTGATTACCAAAACACAGTGATTTTCGTTTCCTCAAAATCAACTTTGGTTGCGTCATACTGTGATCATCAAAATACAACTGCAATGTTTGAATTTCTTTATTCAGATAATTAGTTCAATATAAACGCATAATTTGGAACTTTTTATACTATCATGGACTCATAAACAATATCTAAGAATATATTACGATAACGCCGTTGGAACGGACTTATATCCGTTGGTATGACTGACAATACATAGTAGACAGTGTGAATAAGTGCTGATCTCTATGACCTTGGTGAAAATGTCATTTGATGTGATAAAAAATATGTTATCACTTTCCAAGAAACATTTATAGTAAATAGGCCCGTAGGTTCTTTTACCCTACATCACCTTGACTGTGGTTTGCTAATCTGCTTTACCACAGTTCACGTTTTATTCTGAAGCTGCAACGACACAACGAAGTTGACAGAGAGTAAACTAATTAAATAAATATTGATGAAAATAAACTTTACCGACAAATGTAGCATTCAGCCGAATCGGTCCACGTTGAAAATAAACACTGAACTATTGTTTAACTATTAGGTCTTGGCAGCCCCATAATTCTTATCATTCGAGCACCAATATTTTTACCTTTTTTTGATCTCGTAAATAAAGATCAAAACTTATGCGCTTTCGGGGAAAGGACATGATTAGGCATGTCAACGTCACGTCTCCGCTCTACCCGATATCCGCGTAATACTTAAAATAACTTATTGTCGCTTACTACACGTTGATGGCAAGCCAAGATACCGATAGCTTATATGTACTACATGATAGTGCTTCTATATGTAGAGCCCGCCATAGACCTGCTGTCAAGTACGTACAGCCAACTAACATATAGGAAACATGAGATTGGGGATGCTAAAAATTGACACCCGTGAGTACAAGATGATTGCTCTTGTTTAAATAGTTTGTTATATCAGGATTTAGGGGCTTGTTCGAACCACAATACCAATCGGAAAAAGCAGGGGGTTGGTATAGTGTATTTAAGCTAAGCAACTCGAAATTAAGGATCTAAGTCCATATCTTCTTCTTGCGTGGTCTTCTTTTTCACTGGAGATTATTGTTATTCATATCATCATGAAACACAAATCACAATTAAGAATTGGCGTTTATAAAATGTAATGATCAAAATAGTATGTTGTTCCTTGTAGGCTCCAGCACATGGAAGATACGGGTCGATATTTTGTATTCTCTTACGTAAAGCATGCTATCCAATATTCATCACTTATTAGTGAAGTGGAAACGAGCGTATCTAGGACCTCTAGCTGAATATTTTATAAACATTCCACATGTGGCAGGCCTGATGCTATGCAAGCGATTTAGGCACAATAAAATTACAATACAAGAACCAGACAGAAAAACGAATACTCTAATGAATAAAAAATGCATTCCCATCCACCTATATTGTAAATCCAATATTTTCCTGATAAAAAATTTAAGGCTTTCTCGTCCCCCATGACTTGCAAATATAGATAGAGAGTTAGAATAGGAAATGTGCATCTAAATATTTAAATGCATGTCGTCATCTATGTATCTTGCATATTATATTAAAAGCATCTTATGCCGCATTTCTATTTTATTTCGTAAGTGTTTTGATGTAGGATGGTTGTATACCTGAGCGTTGACTGTGATATCTAGGTTACGAAAAATGGCTAATTAAGGACCTTAGCTTAATGCAGTGTTCTGAGCCAAGTGGTCACTGCTAGAAGTCGACTTGAAGGCTGGTAGTATTAATATCCATGTTTATAAACTAACTGTGGTTTTGTGTATTTCACTCAGTGATTTCTCTTCAGAAAACCCAACTGAAATCAGTGTGTTGGATTAACTACAGTATACAGTATTGAATATCGATACTGTTAGAACTGTGCAGTACTGTACTTGTATTTGGTTGACTGCTTCACGTGAGCTTGCGCCACATTACTGTATGGTATTTCAATCACGGACTAAATGGATATTTTTCTAAGGATTTACATCGAAAATCGAAAGAAATGCTGGTTGCTTATTTTCAGAAAGTACTACGAATCATTGTACTTGCGTTTGCAGTCGACTCGTAGTAGTCGCAACTGGAATAATGTTACCTAGTAGCATTCTGTTTTGATGCTCTTTACCGCGAAATTAAGATTACCACGGTATATTTATGTTTTCCGTCCCCTAATGGCCTTTTGAGGAGGATTTTATAGCACACAAATGCAGTCCCCGTTCACTCGCAAACAAGAAACGCTCATAAAGAGAAAGGAGCACTGTGGCCTCCTCTCATCCCAGCGGAATAGAAGGCTTTGTGGAATCGATGGTAATGGGACTTTGATCGGTTAAAACGGTAAACAAGAAAATCGAAGTAAGCTAACTAGCGCAAAGACACGATCTCTAATTCGCAATATGTCGCAAGGGGAGTACCGAGTGCTGACAAAGACGATGGCCTGCCCATGAGTAAACACAAATCAATGTGAAATGGAATAATTCTAGATACGCCTAACGACCCATTTCTACCGCGTTTAAATCTTGCTTTTTTTTCAAGCAGAGAAGAAGACGACGTAATTAAAACAGATAGAGCAAGTAATGCGGTTTGATCTAAATTAGATTTGCTTCATTAACTATTTCGACACCCTTACGACTCGGGCTTTGAGATATTCCTTTTTGATAAGTCAACAATGATATCATCCACTCCACCGTACTTTGAATCTAGCGAGTTATAGTTCCCACTCGCCTAAGACTAAAGAGTTGTTAGGATTTGCACCGTTTTTCTTTCCTTTTGCGCGTAATCGCATTAGCAGGCAGATTTGGAAACCAACGCGTAAGGGAAGACCGATCGGACTGCAACAGACGAAAAGCATGTAAAGTGACAGTTGCCACGCGACCGTCTTATGACATCCATTATTACGAGATGATAGTTCTCTTTAATCACATGACCCCGAGTATGCCCTTCGACTGGAGCTCTTGGTCGCATTTCAGTTGCTTGTTTATTCACCTTAGATTATGACTGCTAGTGATTAAACACATTAAGTGGACTTAATCTAAAAATATGGCAATGAGAATAGTTGCTTGTTTCATGAGATCAGATTCCTGATTTTGAATTTGGTAGGAGCGTGAAGATAGTAGTGCTGCTTCACTGATTTTTACTTCATCGTACCATTTGTCATTCAACTTACAAGACCATTGTTCATAATATGAATTATGATAACGCTTGGATGTACTAGTAAGGATCATAAGGCTATCGTATACTTGTATAGTACTGTGGTCCCTTAACGTATGGATTTCTTACCATTGGCTCTTGGAAACACACTTATTTGGCCAGTGTCCCCGGTGGACTAGAAGCTCTACGCGTCGAGTAACATTCTTGTTTCCACAAGTAAAGCGCAGTAACGATACCGTCCACACGAGCATAAGACATGACATCTCGACAGTCTCGCAAGATCTTTCCGTTGCAAATTCGTGTTTACCGGGGTACAGTTTTAGATATCGTAAGCCTGTTTTTGAAGTAATGAATTAAAACTACATATCCAACATCACATAGGAGGGAGCGCGATTTGAAAATAAGAAAAACTTGAAACACTCGAGTTCTTACGGTAACCAAAAATTACGAGAGTGCCTTTAAAAAAATCATGAAAAATTTTGGTGTACCCGTGCTTCTTTTTATTGAACCCCCAGTTACCGTTAGTTTAATTTGTCGTGTAGTTATCGAATTCTGTTACTAAATAGCTGTGTTTACGCGTGGAGGTAAATATCGAGTATCATTAATGGTGTGTGTAACCCCTAATTTGACCCCTATTCAATATTGTTATTGTGGAATTCGGTTATGTAATGAGAGAAAATTGTAGGGTTGACTACCTTTGACTTACTTTCCACAAGAGGGTAATTGATAAAATTGACCAGTATTTTGCTGCAAACGTAACTTTATATTATCAAATAATCGATGTCGCTTTCAGCGGGGATTAAAGCACGCCCATTAAAACAGACTGGAGCATCATACGAACGACATGTAACTACTGGCACATAAAACGATTCCCTATCCAGTAATAATTACCTTGACGTGTGGCACAGGCTACTTCGTAAACGAGATTCGATTATTTGTTTTTGGTAAATCCCTGCATATTATTATGGATTTGCGAGTCTTATGAAGTCTCCGGATTGCACACGTCGTTCCAAATTAAATATAGTTTGCCTTTGATTTCAATTTTATTTTTTACAAATGTAGCGTTTGTAGTCGCGACGTACGATTGTGGTGACTGTATCCTTTATTGTTCGACGTGACTTTCTCAACAAAAATTGTCTTCTGTTCTACCCATGACGACACCTATGTTTAAAAGTTCTAATTGAACATCGCCTACACGGGACACGAAACAAAATATAAGTGTTATTATTAGTTTATTGTTACGGTATTAGTATTATGTTAGTTGCGATTAATACCATTTTCATTCAATCACCCTAGTAGCATGGATCACTACCACCACCCGTGATATTTCACGTTCTATGCTATTAGGGCGAATCACCCGACTGAAAAATAAGAATAGGTATTTCGTTTCTTGCGGCATCCATTACAATAAAGTTGTGTTACCTTAATTGATATGTACAGTTTCTTTGTAAATGATTAGTATTTATTTCCAGCAGTTTATATTCGTAATGTTGTTATTTTCGCTTGACCAGATGGATAGGATTATTGTCGTGATACCTATATATCACGCGATTCATCCACTTGGTGAGGCATTATAAATCGGGTAGGAATGAGACTGAGGAGCCTCATGATAATAATGTAGTGAATTCGTAGTATTTGTGGTACTACTCTGTTACATTACTGTTGTATTCGGATTTTGCTGTGCGCTAAGCTAATTCTAGGAAGCGTTCCGACAAGCCTATCTGAACTCTTCTTTCCGTGGTTAAGCGTTTATCTGAGGGGTTCTGATGCAGTTTTACCCATGGGACATTTCTGCTACAACCATACTCCACCGTGATAAGCTGTAATTTTAATCGATTTTAAAATTAGTTATATATTTTTTAAAGAACACGTTCAAAATGGTGGATTTCGTTTTTTGGGAGTGCAAATTTTAGATTGCAGATTACAGATCAAATTTCGTGACGAAATTTTCAGTATAATCATTTTCCGTTCTGGAACCGACTCAAACCCGTCTTTCCTGGTTGGTTATTCACGAATCAATAAATTTTCCCTTTAGCGATGCATGAGTGCAGTAAATTCCTGCATGCCTTGCTGACTCTGAATATCCTTTTTAGCAGTAATAGGTTTACGTCATAGATGGAACAGAGAACACACGGGTACTGCTGGCGACAAGATGAATTTAGCAAACTGTTGGTACAATCGATGCTAACGTTGTTCTTTATAACGACCATAAAGGATTGTCTGTCGCTGATAACTTTATGATTAATGGGAGTGCTTTAAGTACTGTACATGATGTCACCATTATGCGAACCTGTCTTTTTTGACATTGTGCAATCTAATTCATGTAGCTATCAACCCTGTAAATTTCAATTACATTTTACTGAATTGTCCAGAATTGGGAAATATATATATATCCGCTAGGTTTGTACTCGGATACCAGTACACATATACAAAATCGTCCCTATCACCCAAGATTCCATGTACAATTCCCTTGTAGTATGTATTGGCAGACATAACTTTGGGCCACATAAATTCCGGATTATTTATAAGAATATTATTGTATATGAAAATTGTGGTTAGAATTATACAAAGTAACTTGACGTTTCTTACACAGAATCTGGGAGTTATTCGAAACCAGACCAGTACTTATCGCACTGTTTGAAAATACTACAATTTGCCACCCCTATCTCACAACCTAGAAGAAGATCGGAATCCAAATCCTATATTAATGTAAAAACAGACGTTCAATGGAATAGTGGCGGTTCGACGTTGAGGCCCCCTCCATGAGAAGCCTCCTGTTTGTCTTAACTTAAAGAATAGAATAAAGAATAGCAAGCCATGCCGAATTTTAAGCCTTTCAAGGCAGCAGTGTATATTGTATAAAGTGACTACATATCCTTTGACTTTCAGTACAATTGATTTATACGAACTGGTCTTCATTCCTTAAGGAGGTTTTAAATCCGGAATCGGAGGGTGCTGTACGAGTTGTATAGGAGCAAGGTCTCAGGATCATTAAGCGCTTTAGTCCAAACAATAACTGTAGATTTCAGACGCAGATGACATGCGAATANATAATAAATGCAAAGAATTCTTGCAATTATTGATTTGTTTGATTAAATTTTAAAAGGAAGTGCCATTAATTATCTTTGTCCGCATATAAACGCGCCTAGGAATAAACAAAAATTCTTGGATGTGGAGAAAACGAGGCCGGTATAGTAAGTTTTTTATGTTATGCCCTCAAACCCTGAAATAATTTAGTCTTACTTAACTAACCTGTAATGAAAAGTACGCTTCTAAAGATCGTTTTTCTGGAGCTGCAATGGACGTGCGTTTTCGCTTCTTTTCGGACAGTCCCGAGTCTTCCATTTTCCGTCTGTATTCGGCCTCGGCCTGGTCCAGCCACGTCATTAAAATAGGTTTCAATGCGACCATGTTGTTGTGACTGAGTGTGAGGGATTCGAACCTTCAAAAGAAAAATAATGATGCTGAGGGAAATATTGAATAAATGATTTTAAAAATATACGGATAATTTTTTCCCTACAAATTCTTGTGTGTCTATTACACAGATTTTCTTTCAACTGTTGAGCAGATATATTCTCTATTTAAGTATGTTATTTACCGAATTGAGCTGTTAAGAGCACAGAAACTGATCTGCTGTATACTGTAACGGCCTATCATATCTAGTGTACAGTAAGATAGATTATGTGTGTTATTTTACCTGCAGATTGTGCTTTGACTTAATGATCCAACGCCTGGGAGCTTTAATTTCGCGAGAGCTTGCCCGACATCACATTGTGTAACTCCAAGCTTTATTCTTCGTTGTTTGAATCTGCGAATGTCAATAATGAAATTTTGAATGTGAAGTGCTGCGAACTGGAAACTGTTATCATCAATAAAAGGATTATTATCTACAACAGGAATTTTACTGAATGAGCAAATTAGTATTAGCAAATTTGAAGTAAATCGTAACGTACCTTTCGGCAAATGCCTCCAACTCGCGCGGGTCTGTATCGAAATCACCAACAGGCAGCGAAGGATGGTTGGGCGGTGAGCAGGCTTTAATATCAAATACAAATATCGATTATTGTCTCAGAAAAGAGTTTTAAAATCAGCAAAAAACACTGAATTCATTTTCAAGCACTCTAGTTATTGAACAATTTTTGTAATTCAAAGATCAACAAATTCGGCCATCGGGCATCGCATACCTGTACCGTGTTGTAAATGAGAATCCGATGGTACCGTTGAAGGTGTTGCCATAGCTGCACCGGGATGGAAAGAGATTGAACTTGGTGGTTGGGCGTTGAACGCGGATACAGATACTCCACCTAAATTAGGAAAATTTTCGTATTTCAAGAGCGGAAAATGCAAAATAGACTACATTGAAAATTACAATTTCCAGTGAAACATAATCTCTCAAGGGAATATACTGAATATTGTTATTGACCTGGATGCGTGTTTGGCATGCTAGACATGTAGTGGGGCTGAGATGCGACTGCCGCTGCTGCCACGGAGAACGACATACCCTCTGAAGTTGGCATCATTACTGATGATGATGTAAATGAAGGCGGCTGGTACGATGAGAACGACGAGCTTTTTGAAACAAATAATTTTGATAGAACTGTGTCGGTCGATGTTGGTAAATTATATCATACAAATTTTGAAAGAAGTTTGCTCACCAGTGAGACGGGTTGCTTAACTGTTCCATAAGATCTGCTCCCGAATCCGCTATACTCAGTGGTCCCTGCGTAACGCATTGTGGCATGCTGTGTAAAGCTGACGGGTGGTGCAGGCTATGTGGTGGTGGCATAGTTCCGTATACTATAAAATAAAATTATATTTGATGAATTGCAATACCGTCACTTGTAAGTTACCACTCTTCTCTATCCATAACATTTTCATAGTTATCGTGATGGAAAGATGGAATCCATACCTGGTGGAGGTGGTACCACGCCAGGCCCCATAGGAACACCCCCGTGGTGAGACTGTGGACCCATATGATGCGGGGGAGGTGCACTCATAGGATAGTAGCTAGACACTGACGAATCTGTCTTAAACTGATTCTTTCCGGTATAATCCACTGCAGCCAATGCTTCGGCCCGGGCTAAAAAGGATTCGTCGAAGCCAGCGAACAAATTGCTCTGAGAGAAAAGCATACATAGGAAACGTTAAATACTAGCTGAATGCTGATGGTGTTTCCAATGCTAATTGTATTATGAAAAATCTCATCTTTATATTTTAGACACTTCCCTTACCCTGTAAGTTTTTTCTTAAGATAGCAGAGTAATTATATTACAAGAGTAATGGGAGCGAAAAATTGAACGCTGTGTACCTATATTTTCTCCAGAATACATAGCGATTGAGAAATAAATGGATAGAATATTTCGTCTTCTTGATGATGAAGTAATGATTCTTGATTGCCTCTGCATCTTTCGTATTATATTGTTATATACATCTAGTAGTGTGCTGGTCCACTGTCTGTGGAAACTTATCAAGCTAATGTATTTGATATAATGTAGTTTGAAATACTGCTGTATTTCAATTCAATTTATTGCTATTTGCGAAAAGAAGACGTTCGGAAATGCGTGTATTTTGTTCGACGTATAATATGGATCTGCTTTATATCCTGGTAGTTTGTACTGTAAATTACAATCTTTAATTAGTACATTAGCGATATGTGAAATGTCAGTCCTACTTCCTACTACTGGAATGAACATGCTGTCGGCTAATGCGATTGGTTACGCTCTAATATGTCCTTAGCTCATTACGAGCGCAGTCGGTACGAAGCAGAAATCTTACTGCGAGCGGACGCCATTTTGTAAAAGATGAGAAACGATCGAATGTAGACCGTGAAATTGCGTACACAGTGCGCTCGGCTTCAACATATGCCTCGTATGGTCGTATACGGCTCTCGTGCGCTTTAATGTACGAAACCATTTGATTACTATGTCAAACTGTGGTCACAAGATTGGATTTTCGCACGATAGCATATTGGCTACGGGACGTTTTTGGTACATTCATATTAGCGAAAACCTCCGTTTTCGAAACAAACGCCAAATCCACGGCTCTATATTAAGCAAACACGGAAATTTCGATTAGGAAATTAAAGATCGACCACGATTCTTTTTCTGTCGGCGATTGCGGTATGATGGAGTCCCATAAGCGTGCTAATCATACCCTTTAATCGATAATCGACTGTTTTAATACGATAATATAAACTTCAAAGATTTCTTGTTTGATATAGCGATTATGCACACACATGTTATAGTATCCTATTGCAAAATGTCAGTCACGATGTACAGCACAGCAGCTTTATTTAGATTCACATCAAATGAGAAAATAGAACCCAACCAACCCTATAAAAAATATTATGAAACTCACCGAATACGTTACCGGGGAGGGCATGCAATGTCGGCGCATCGCATCGGCGGCGTTATGTAATGGAGCATATTTTTGCTCGGGCGGAGAATTCGAGCTCAGCGGGGATCCATTTATCGACGTTGCGGAGGTTGCGCCGAGCGGGGATCCGGGCCTGTGATGGTGGTGGTGTGTCAGCATGTTGGTAAACATGACCAAATTTCTTGCAGTTAAAATTCTGCTCTTGAATTAAGGAAGCAGTCAGAAATGATGACACGGCGAATAATCCTTTGGTTCTTGTTTAGATTGTTACTCGTATTTAAGAAAATAACCTGTAAGACAAATGAATATATATAAAAGAAAATAATATATATCCGACTATTATAACTCCTGTGGCATACTATACAATTTATAATTCATTCGAGTAAAGTTTACCAATTGAAAAACTCTATATTATACTCCACTGTTGTCTTGACGATTTTTTTTATACTGACTGCTTTTCGACCTTCCAAATATCGAATAATTGTTATCAAAAACTATTTAAACTATTTATTTCCAGTTTCTAATTCTCATACCTATCCAATTAAAACAAGTTCATTAATTTCCATGCTACCACAATCCAGTAAATATCCTAACGGTTTATAGTTATAAATTTTTAATTTCCCGCCTGCATTTTTTGTGGTTCAGAGAAATTCAACATTTAGGAACAACATAGCTATGTACGGTACAGACACAAACGCTCGCAAGGGAGTCGGTTTTAATATTAAATGAGATATTTATTATTCATCAACGAACTTAGAGTAGCCAGAAAAATCACAACCATTGGTCCCTGATGGCGTGGCATCGTCTAAAGTCGGTCTAAATTTTTAATGCCTCATAGTATAGTTTGACTGTCTCACTAACTTACACAATTCCTATGAATACCTATATCGTGAGACGAAATAATTGCCGGCTCCTCTATATACACTGTGTACTAAAGATGAGATCCAGCTCGAATGGGAACAGTTTTAAGCTAGTACTTTTTTGCAATATGTCTTTTTTTCTCACTGTCGGTTCCTCTTCACTTTTTCATTGCGCCGCGCTCGCGTCGATCATTCCGCTACGGAAATCCATTATGTTACTGAGACCTCGCTATCTCTCGCCTTCACAATAAGTAATTTCTCCGTCTTCCCCTTTAAATGTAATAATTTCTTTTTTCTCGTTTTTGACCAACCAGTAAGTATCATCATAACTGTTTTGGCTGGAATGCACCTGTCCCTCACGTAATCCTTAAACGCAAATGCTATAACGCCCAAACTCTACGGTACTCACGTGACATCACCAATGCAAACTGCCTACTGACTGCCTTGTATTCAAATGACAAAGTAATATAATTTTTATTGTTATCTCCCTTTGCAACATGTCTTCTTAGAATCTATACAGCCATTAAATGGTAACGAAGGCGACCTTAGGCTGTAAAGAGCAAATGAAATATGCATTATTTTAAAAAAATGAATTGCCTCGATGTCTATTGAATTCCCCATATACTGCATTTGATAGGAATATTATCTAATGTGCTCATGCACTCCAATACTCTCTGAGGGTTTTTCAATGGAGCAATGCTCTGTACATTTTGTTTGATCATACAATAAATTGCAGTCAAGACTCCTTATTCCGCAATCCTATTACCCGAAACAAAATGATGGTATACCAATAAAATATCTCTATTTTTAAGTTTGAAATTAAATAAATAAAATAGCTCTTAATTGTATAGCTTGTTTATGAATATTCTTCATATTTATGGTTCTAATTTGATTGTCTATGGAACATTGTCACTTTAACTATACCATTGTCTGCTATACCAATATACGATACAATTTTCCAGATTAATAATAAGTAATAAAAATGCTATATAAATTATTCATATTTGTTCTAGGATAGTTCTCTTCTAATTTGAAACATATGTGGTTATGATTGGACTTTTCTTTTTCCTGTTACAGTATAGAATCTTTGTTATCAAAAATCTTATTTTAATTTTCCGTTCATTAACCTCACGAGTATATTCCATGGTTTAGCGAAAACGGGTTGCCATAAATCTTTAAACTCTAGAAATGCAAATGTGTAATGTGTTTCTTGCAACATCAAATCAAAAAAAAATCCTAAGTCGAAAAGCAGGTGATGTCACATAATAGTGCTGTAATAATAGACCAAAATCTCTGTAGCACTTCATATCATAATTCAAACAGGAAATAAGTCAAAATCCGGATTTAAATCCGCCCTAATCGAGTGTGTAATGCCTAACTTTATTCCAAAGTAGCAGAACATCCGCTTCTAACGGTATTATACACATCCGCCGAAAAACGCATGACGGTACAGGTGATACTCGCGTATGTCGCTGTTAACCATGCGTAACCGATCGCATTAATTAGTCATAACGAAAGTCAAACATCTTCAGAAACGAAATAGGAAAGAGAAAATTGCCGGGATTATCCGTAGCGGCTAAAGCGATTTGTGAACAGGAAACTTCAAAGAATTGACACTAATATTTTTTCTGTAGTAAAGCAGAGAATGAAACAATGCATTTCCAATATCTCTAACTCTTATAAGCCAGCACATAAGTTTCATGGGCGGATATTCTAGCTCCTGTTGATATGGCTATTTCCATAAATATATCTACGAGATGAATTGAAAGCAGAGAAAAGGATGTTGCAGAGTTAGGATTCCATTTTGGTAGTGTCGAAAATAATGAAATATGGTAACAAGCGTTTCATACAAAACGTGATGGGCTGTGGTTATAAGCCAGAGCGGGATGTTATATATATTCTGGAGTATCTTGAATGGCGGACATAAAATATTAATTATTTACATTTTTATTTGTATACAGTGTTATTATTTGCATGTTACTGAAATACATTTCAAGTTTGCTAATGAATTGGAATGAATGAAAATATCCATAGGATGAAATCACAGAAATGAAAGTTAACTAGGTGGAGAAATAAACTGTTATTGTATCTTACCAACCCCAACATCAAATATAATCTGTTGGAGCTGATACTTTACAGGAACACTTCGAAGAGGATCTTCCCGAATTTGAGCCAGTTCGTGGAATGTCATTATCATTATTTGAGACAAAATTCCAATGAAAACAAAAGGTTAGGTAGAACAATCTGATTACCACTAATCAATGACATAGATTGTCTCCCCCAGTCGACAACATATTACATACCTATTCTGTCGCAAACTCCCACGAGAACGACGGTGTTGAGAGATTCCAGGGATTTCTAGATAAGATGATATCTCTATAATAAACATAAGTTACTTCATGCTGAGAAAAACATCAAACAAAAGACAAATATGTTGATTGAGATTTTTTTGGTATTGTACCTATAGTGTGGTACTCAAATGCAACGCCCGCTGTATGTACCTATTATTGAGGAAAGCAATTTTGTAATACATTAGTATTCACTGTTTTATTACTACTAAAATTACTATGCTATCAATACAATTAATACCTATTACAGTATTCTATTGTTAGAGCATCACACGCATCTTCGAACACGAAGTACTTTCTATTGTAATTATAGTGCTGTGTTTTCTGCTAGTAACAGGTCGCGTATATGTTTATATCTTATACTTATATTCATCAGTATACTTAGCAAAGAATGGAACACACAATAAACGACTATTCAAATGACAGTACTCCCGTACATTGCCCCAAAATACATGACGAAGGTTGGCTCACGAAAACTGCCCAATATATATACATACATATATAGGGAAATAAAACGAATATATTCGCAGTGAGCGAGATGTGTCTCATCTCATTACACGCATCGTGAGGGCGCACGCGACAGATGCGTGCTGCAAAATGACGTCACATTTGATAAAATTACCACGCAGCGGGTGGAGGTAGGATTACTAACGAATGACACCAAAATCTCGTTATTCAGTCAAACACCCATACAACTGAAAATGCTGGAAAGCGACAATAAAATTCGAATCAACGATGGACGTAAAACATTTTTGGGTAATGTTGGCATTTGATGACGACACAGTTTGAAAACGTAGTCATCAAATGGAAGAAGTCGACCTACTGGGGAAGATCATCGTGGTGGGAGTGAATAATCTTTCATTTTTATCCACGGATTATACAATAATTCGCAAGCGATTATTTTCCATTATGATCTCTGAATAAGAAGGGTCTATATATTTTCTACCAATATACATAAAATTTCGTATTGTCTCTGGAATATAATCGCAGATTAGAACAAAATAAATATCTTCAAATAACCATAAATGACGATTAGCTCCCACTATACAATACTGTATATAACAGCGATGCGTTCCAGGACCATGCCACCATGTATACACATGTTTATTTATTAATTAGGCAGGCCCGAATGAATAACACCGAATGCGTGAGCATGATACTGGTTTTAATTAGATATTTAAGACACTTGATCATAAAAATTATATCAATGTTGCATACAATGTGTTAATACGGCCCTTCATAATTATCAGTATTTAATTATCAATCAGTAATTAATAACAATATGACATTACAATAAAATATATACATTAACTTATTACGAAAATGTAAACTACATAATCGTGTTCGCATATAGACAGCAATATAAGCCATGAGAAAGTTTATTTTTCTTTTATTGAGGAGGTTTTCTGGAGATGCATAAATTCTACCACATAATATCCATTGGGGTATGAATGACCTGGCACTTTAATTCAGTATTCGTGACCTTGGTTTTCTTTCACCCTTTCGAAATACAAAAGTGCTAGCAGTTTATAATGAACGTTAAAGTAAGTGATCATTTATTAAAATTGTCGAAGAAAGATATACTTATCGAAATTGTTGGCCGCCCTGACGTAACCATGTGATGTAACAATGACTTGGCTAAAATTCTCTCCGTCAATTGTCAATGGGTTGTCTCTGGTGGAGGAGTATCATCAAGGTAATAAGTTCGTGTGCCTGCTGTTGTAAGATAATTACCAGAGTCGTTACCCAATCAATTAAGCTTTCCAATTTTCAGTAAGCTGTAAACTATACGGTAATTGCTTCCCATCGTCAGCGGAGTAATACATCCATGTGCTGTCTTCTCTCTTGCCACCTGCTGTAAGAATGATTCATTTCGTTCCATTTAGTGTTTGTTGACTGCGTCACTTCTATTGCAGCATTTGGTAAACACCTGGCTCATTTATTTTACTACTATGAATAGAATGAATTGAACAGTAACGACAGCTATCCCTCGAAATAATACAAATACTGGTTATGGATAACGTCAAGCGCCTTGCGTGTTCTAGATCTTAATTTTAAAACCTTTTAATTTTCTGCAGCAACTTAAAACTTAAATGTCAACGTACTGTATCATCACACACACAACGTCAACACAAACGTTATCGAATTGATGTGCCATGTAATATTTATGAGAGCAAAATTAATTAACTAGGTGCATTTGTGCTATCATAGATGCATTAGGTGACAACTGGAACGCTAACTTCAGCGAAGCATTAAAATCGTGTGAGCTATGCCCACGTGAGTGGATACCAATCGATGGTTAAGTGAAGGAGATCTAATCCTGCATTTATTTGTGAAAATACGTAGTGTTATATGGGCACACTCCTAATTAATAAAATTTTGACAAATCTTTTACAGTTCTTAGAGAAAGTTTTTTTTTTAACGAGGATTTTTTATTCATTTAATATCACTGTATTACAATACTGTATTAGAGTTTTCGCAAAAAAATCTATAGTGTACTCCTATTCTATCTCTCATACAAAAGAGCCTCGCGAGATATAAGGTTGAAAATCTGGAAAATCACTTCAGGAGGATGATTTTTGTGAATAAAGTTGAACAAAGTCATGAATGAATAGGCTTATTAAAAATTAAAATAGTTCCCACGCCTAGGCCGATGCTATACTACGCCCTATCTATATTTAATGAAGTCTTTAATTCTGAATGGAATCCATTCAATATAAATTATTCTTGCGCTCCCCAAAGACCTTTAAAACTTGTACATTATTCAGGAAAATTCGCACCTCGTGTGGATTCAGGGCTTAAGCCGCATCCGAGTTTGAACTGTTTAACCAGTGGGACATCATCCGCAAAATCAACGTCTGCTCTTTAGCGCCTCATCTAAACCACTGTCAGGACTTGTGTCCTCCTTGTCTAGAGTTCACATATGATACCATGTTAATTATAGAAGTATTGATGTTATTGGGACATTCTTCCTTTTAGGAAGACTTTATATCGGTGATAATTTAGTGAGTACATCCACATGGGATTCATTTTTTTCCCCATGCAACCACCAGTATATCAGTTGCACGTCTCTTGATTTAGAAAAAGATACTTCATAAAACAATGGTACAGTATTGCATGCCTTCACTTAGAAAATGTGAGCTTAACTAGCTGTAGTATTCATTATCAATTTATTTCGTATGAGGAATATGTTATATTGAAGAACAACTACATAGAACGGCGTGATGAGGAGACTACAGAGAACCGCTTCCTAATAATTCAGTGAAGATAAATATGAGAAGAAATCATTAGACATAAAACAACATTCAGGACCATTATTACTATTTTTAATTTCTCTTCGAATATGACAAAGTAAAAACTTGTACAAGACCTTGTTGTCGAGAAGAGCTTGCACAAAAGCAGAAATTACTCGCGGGAAAATGTATTTTCCATCTTCATAAATATTTAATGATGTACCTCTCACTTTCCTCCTCTGTTTCCTTTATTCTCATTTTCTACCCTTATCGAATTTTCCCATATACGGCAAGAAATAAATATCTTCGTTTTTGCTCACCAAAAATACATGTTCGGGAATTTTTCCCTCGCGGAGGACGAGTACGGAGTTGTGTTGTGGATTTTGTACGAGATGAGCAATCGAAGACTTTTTTGCGATACATCGAAGTTAGCTAAATGTAGTAGCTATCGCATACGATTCGCGTAACTTGTATATCCTGTACAATGCTAATGAAGAGTTCGAAACACGTACATTGAATAACCTGACTTTCTGGATGCTTTTACCATTACATTTTCGCCACTTCGTCGTGAAAGAAAACATTTTATTTAATTTAAGTTCGCCGACTTTCAGATGACCATATGGTAAAAGTACATGATCTTTATAAGTTGCCTCGGTTCAGGGACGGTCCTTTAGCGTCACTGTGTAATGGATCGATACAAACTTCGTTTTTTTCAGATTTTGGTCCCCTGAGTAACCAACCACTAAAATAGTTCGTCTGCTCGTAAAATTTCGGCGACCATGATAACACACAGCCACTTTGCATTACGCCAATATTTCGGAAATAACCAGGCATTGATATCTGCCAATGCTAGTATCTATATGACGTCACACTACAATACAAGTTGTTAGTTACCGTGAGTATGATGTCACTAACTGTGTAGAAACAGCTGATTTGCAATAACAACGGCATTTGCTGTCCGATTTCCCGAAAATCGATCCTTTACGCTCATCATTTTCATGCAGGAAAACAATGAATGCTTATGAAATATTATCGGATTTAGGCTCTGGAACATTTGGTCGGGTGAGTTTCCATATTACCATTAAACGCCAAACGATTTTTTTATAAATTTGCCGTTCAAAAGCGTTGCCCCAGCGCTGA
>QXVX01001476.1:9704-21087 GCA_013436065.1 Halocynthia aurantium | reverse complement strand
TTTGCCATTCTCATAAGTAATTAAAAAAAAATCTCTTTTTTTAGCACAATCCGTATAAGTAACGCAGCAAGTAAAAATGAAGTCTCTGACGATCATTCTATGTTTCGTCGCAATCGCGTCGTCGCAACAACCAGAAACCTGTTCAGTGACCTATGACTCCGCCAATTCAAGACTAAGATTCGATATGGACTGGGTACAATCGGTTGGAGTCCGTGGAAGACCTGGAAATCAAGGTCCCATCGGCCCAACCGGTCCCAGAGGCGAAAAGGGCGATGAAGGACCAACGGGAGAATTTCCAAACGAAATTCTAACAGGATACGAAACGAGAATTAGAGATCTTGAACAAGAAATTCAACATTTGACAAAGATTGAACGGCTGGAAAAAATTGTCAACCTCTTTACAAATGGATGGAAGGCGGGTAGTAATGAGTATTTCTACTACGTAAGCGAGAACACAATGAACTGACAAGAGGCGAAAATATTCTGTGAAGAAAAAGAAGCAATGCTTGCGACAGTTGGGCCACGTAACCACTATGATCACGACTATTGGAGAAGTTTAGCGCCCTCTGGCGGACATCTATGGATTGGGCTGAATGATCTGGATGTTGAAGGGAGTTGGGTCTGGATTGATGGAGTAAATTCTACATCTTCCAACACGGAATGGTGGACTGGAGAACCAAATGATCAAGGATCAAGAGAAGATTGCGCAGTAATATATCAAACAGAGCATGGAGGATTTAATGACGCTTCTTGCGATATCAGTAACAAAGCGCTTTGTGAAATTTCTGTTTCTTAAGGTTTCAAGCACTGAGGGTCGAATGAAAATTAAATGGTTAAAAATATTTTGAGGGGTTTGTTCGTGATCTAATGAACTTGTGATTGTTGTAACATAATTGTATAAAAATTACATAGACAGTAAAGCATTGTACGTAAAAGCCTGTTGTTTTGTTGAATATCAGAAGACAATAGAAGTTATTTACAAACACAGACAGCAAAGTAGAATAATGGTTTATCAATGATTAAGGAAAAGGAATTACAAGTTGTCAAATCAGGACATATTTACTATTAAAGAAAATTCAATATATATTTATCTTTCAAACTGACATTGTGGCATTTCGAATGACTATTATTAAGAACTAAAATCTATGCAAAAATTGTCTTTGCTATTATTACATGAAGCCGCTTCAATGTGACCACGGATAAATATGACCGGCCGTACTTTCTTTCCCCATTTGGAAAAATTTCACGTCAAGCTTTTCACAAACGGATAGCAACGAGTATTTCTACTTAGTTAGCGAGAACGGAATGAACTGGCAACAGGCGAAAATATTTAGCAAGAGAAAAAATGCAAGGCTTGCCACGGTTAGACCACGTGACCAAAGCATGTTCGATTTACTCCGAAACTTAGTACATGGTAAATACCTTTGGATCGGTTTGAACAACATTTCGACAGTAGGCTGCGGCCAGTTTAATCCGCGTTTTAATAAACGTCTAGACGTGCATGTGCAGTTTAATACAGTAGTTCTAATATGCTCTCTGTGAACTGGAATCGAAATGAACGAAAAAAATATTCCCAGAAACTCTAAAAGATTAATAATCTACACGTCTAACTCTTGCAGATCTGCATCTCTTTTACCAGTCATTCATATTTTACGTTAACCAAACTAACCACCTAACAAACTGCGTGACGTAAATTTGTTGTTAGGAAGTTAGCAGTGCGTTAAGTTATCCTGACTACAAAAATTACCTATGGGATAGAGTAGGGTTTCCCAAACCATAGGGGGGTTTGGGGTTCCTCCCAAGGAAGGAATTTTATTATTTGTACTACTGTATATTCAGAATACTAATGGTAATATGACGGAGTTGAATCTACCATTTCAAACACTATATGGCAGAACGGACAACCAGATGATTATGAAGAAAATCAAGACTGTGGCCTGTTTAATCCGCGCTTTAAAAATAGTCTTAACGATGGCACGTGCAGTTTTAGTAAATCGTATGCTCTTTGCGAACTAGAATTGAAATGAACGGAGACAAACTAATCACGTACATTTGTTTATATCTGACTTCGTTTCGGTCAAAGGCGACAATAATTCATAAACAATACGTAATACGTCTATTTGACGTTTGATGTTGATTAATTGTGGTTTGAATTGCTTTAAAATAAACAAACACTTCACTAGCCTTGCGGCAGTTTTACATTCCCGATTTTACATTCTAACGGTCGGGCTTTCCTCATAATGGACAATATACAAAAAAAAAACTCAGATAAAAACTAACGTAGTTTCAGACAACCAGTAACGGAACTGTGGAAGACGCTAGACAGCTACATAGTGTACAGACCTCAGTGGGTCGCATTACTAACCTTGAAGGGTCACAGTTTAATACAAATTATGAATTTTAGAAGTAAATATCAGGTTTTGTATACGTGTAGATGACAGCAGAACTAATTTTCTGACAAAACATCTGAAGGGGCGGGGTTGAAAGCTCATTTATTCATTATTTTATACAAAATAATTCACCATGTTCATTCTTGGTCATATACAGTATTAAAACACTTCTCCGAACTTAGGTCGAAACAGCAGCGCCACAGTTTAAGTATTATTTCATGCTAACGAACTTAAGGAGAGTAAGGAGCAAAGTATTCGCAATTTCTCAACCTCTTTGAACGAATTCTCGTAATTCGGTTTAAATCGAGGGCGGTGCATTAGTAGCATACAACATGATTCAAATTATCTGGATGCTTTTACCTTATTTCGTCACAATCGCATCATCTGCATCACCGCAACAACTGGAAGGTTGTTATATGACCTATGACACCGTTAGTTCGAGGATCAATCTTAATTTCGACTGGATAAAACCCACCGGATCACCGGGGATACGAGGTCCCGTCGGAGCACCGGGACCCAAAGGCGAGGCAGGGTCAAGCGGTTTTGCGCAGGGTAATATTTTAGCGGAATGCAATGCGAAAATTCAACAACTTGAAGAAAAAATCAATCGATTGACAAATGCCAGAAGATTGGAAAAACTTCATCAATTTTTTGTGGACGGTTGGAAAGCAGGAAACAACGAACATTTTTATTACGTCAGCGAAGAGGGTATGACGTGGCGACAAGCTGTGATATTTTGCGCGAGAAAAAAGGCGAGGCTTGCTACTGTTGGGCCGCGCGACTTAGCTATGTTCGATTTGTTATGGAATTTAGCGCCAACTAACGGACATCTTTGGATAGGTTTGAGCGATATTGCGATCGAAGGAGGTTGGAAATGGATGGATGGAATTTCCTCTGATTCTTCAAATACACTTTGGTTGCAAGGTCAACCAGATAACATTGGAAATGATCAGGATTGTGGAGTTATTTTTGAAGGATGGAAAGGGGGATTTGATGACTTCCAATGTCTTTCTGTAGCTCCCAGAGCGTTATGTGAAATAGCTTCTCCCTAGATAAAGGCCGAAGTTATGACCCTTTGCAAGAGGGATCCACAGAGGACTTCCTTTATATAAAATTCAATTTAAAGAAATAACAAACCACAACAATTCATACCTTATCTGATCACCAGTAATTTATATCACTATTGCCTATGTTACAAACCGAATTATAAATTGTAATCAAAGTTATTCTTACAGGCAATGAGAGAAAAATATAATCAGACGTCTTCGGAACCTAACGTTTATTATTTCGGAGTAATGCGGTCTATCTCACATTTTAGTCCATTGTTTTCTATTTGTCATGTTATTTATTGCTATGTTAACTTCAAATACAAATAGTGTTCTGGTAATTATTCGTTTATTTGCTTATTTTAACTAATTTCAATGCGGAGGTATGAACTTTATCGTCTTGAGTACTAGAGCAGTAGTCGGCAAACTGTGGGCCGCGGCAAAATCTTGGGCTTTTTAGCAAATTATAATGGGCCGATACAAGTGTGAGAAACTTACTTGTTGCTGCAACAACTAACTTTATTCCTGACTTTAACTCAGTTATCTAGTAATAGTCACTGTGGTATGTTTCACATGTAATACTGGGCTTTTAATTATCATTGAAGAGAGGATTTGGGCCATCATATGACCCGATAATATAAACAGTGTACGTTCGGCGCTCATTGTAAGAGAATAATGAATTTTGCAAGACTTGAAAATATACGAAGCTAATCTCACCGCAAGTCAAAATCAGAACAATAATGGCGCACTAGCAGTTCCACCCAGGCTACTGTCTAAACGATTATTTTAAAAAAATGTTTACCGCAAGATAAGATAGCATTTTGGCCATCATAATAAAAGTTTGCCGACCACTGTACTAGGGCATGTCAATAGATAAACTAGTGAGATTATTGTACTTGCGCTTTGTGGCCATTATCACATAGTTTTGTCGCTCGGCGAGAGGCATGGTGCTTACAGATCAATTTTATAACACGCTCTGACATTCGGAAACACCAAATTACCCGACAAGAACACGCAGAACGTGAATCCATTTGCTACTATGTATTGCTAACATTCGCTTTCCTCCTATATAAAAAACATATAAACCAAATCTGACAACTGTCAGAGGAAGCGAACTTCCCGTCAAATGTAATTACTTATCTCTGAGCTACATTACTGAGACACTAACGAGAATCGTTATCGATACAGCAAGGGAGAAAATACTAAAACCCAGTAGTGCCAGCAGTACCGCTGTACAAGCTAGATACTAAATACCACAGTACCATATTAAATTCTGCTGTAGCTGACATCTTGTCCGCATTCGGGTGGTACTTCTGGAGTTCTGGTACAAGTGGCACAGATGATATAGGTGGTACTTCTGGTACTTCGGGTTTTAGTATTGGTTAGCGAGAAAAAGGTGATATTTTGCGATACATTATGATATTTTGAATGCGTTTACATTGTTTATAGATAGACAGCATATAATGGAGTATCGAACGTATAAAGTTAGATGGATTTTGCTACTGATATTGGGTTTTACTTTCTTCATTCGTAAATTCATGACAAGAGGATTTTCATCCGTGAACAATATCATCGCTGCATATTTCGATGTGAGCCCTTATCTAGTCGACCTGCTTTCCACTGCAGACACAATCGTTGTCCCAGCAGTTTGCCTCGTTGTTATATTTATTGGTAAGAATTACATAGAAAAATCTAGGTACAGTCAGGACTAGGTTAAACATTTTTCATAGGCTACGATTTATGTGACAGGCCAATAACATACGTTGAATATGGGACACGCTAAGGAAATCACTTAAAGGAAGCAGCACCGATACTAACTTCGTGTACAAGTCAGACACGGCCTTAGCGTTAGCGTAGCATTCAATTCTATATCGTCGGAATGAACATGTCATATCATTTCCTATACACGTGTCTAAATAAATAAAAAATATGTCACGTAACGCTGCTTAGATCCCTTCTTACACTGACTATGGACCAACAAGTACGGGTTATATTAGTAATAAAAATGTTTAACTACAGCTGGGTTTCGTCCAGTAACGATCTTTCATAATTGCACCAATCACCTATTAAGAACATGACGTCATTCATGACGTTGACTGGTTTATACAATACTGGATTCCCTTACGACAATTTCATTGATTTCTAATACCGACTATATTTTCATATTTATCAGGCGATCTTCTTGGCCTGCGTTCTATGATGATACTGAATGCATTTAGTATGTTTATTGGAACGACTTTTATTGCCATTGGATTTTCTTCAAGGTAAGATTCCTACGTTTGTTTTGTCATTACGTGAACTGGCTGTAGGGTAAAGGTGGGTATTCAGGTGACGATCCCATAACCCCAGGGATTCATGGCATCACTAAAGTATACCCATTTATTAAACCAGTGGCTCCAAACCTGTAGTATGCGAGATCCATCCAAGTGGTTGGTACTTAAGGTAAATTTGCAAGCAAAAAGCATTAATTCATTCGTTGAAGTTAAATCTTAGGCTACTTGTTGTGATTTTCTTGTAACATCTTTGCAAAATTTATATAGTTCAATTATTGTGACTGTCGAGAGAAGTTTTTAGGCAATATACATATACTATAACTCCAAGCGGTACGCGATAAGAAAAAGGTTGGGACCCACTGTATAAGGGTATATGCAATTCCGTCCCTGTTTTCAAGCGCATATTTTTATCTTTTGCATTTAGATCTTTTTATTTTCTGGCCGCAATTGGGACAGTCATCAGCGGTATCCCACACGCGTTGATGTTTGTCATTCCACCCATACTTTCCGCCCATTGGTTTTCGAAAGATGAGACGGCTACTGTGCTTGGTCTTCCCCTTTTTTTCTCTTTAGGTGGAGCTTGCCTAGGCGCCATTTTTTTCCCCGTTCTTTTACCCTATCAGAACGGTCAGAATTATACCGCGGACAGAACTACTCATTTGCAACCGTACAATCTAAGCAAGGGGGGAGAATATGAAAGGATGATACTGGTTATTTCACTCGGGATTGCTGCTTTACTATCGTGTCTTGCTACGATTTGCGCCTTCATCTTCACCGAAGATGACCCTCCCACTCCTCCAAGTGCAGCCCAAGAAAAAATTACGGAAAATTTGATCTCTCAGAAGCGATTTTCGTCTTTCTCAGAGCACGTGAAACAACAATGGAAGCTTATCGTTATATTGTTTCAAGATCGTCAGTTTCTACTCAGTTTTTTAATGAAAGTACCGCAAAGTTTGCGCAGATTCATCACCATCATAATGCCCTCGATACTTCTCGAATCTTTTCCCGGAATAAGCAACAGAACTACCGGCATGATCTATTTTTCGTCCCTGCTTCTCGGCGCATTCGGATCTATTGTTAGTGGAAGAGTGATCGACAAATACAAAAGGTTCAAATTGACAGTCACAATAGGTAAGTTTATCCGTTTACCGTGGCCCCCAGGGTTACTTGTTATTATAAAGTGGTTTGTAAGAGATTATCAGGGGTTTGAAGGTTGCATTAAAAACTATAATCGGAACTCTTTGAAAACGCAGCCCTTTGACGCCTTTTATGCGACATATACAGTATCTTGGCAATTTTTTTAGAAAATAAAGTTCCTTCATAAACGTATACGAGACAAATACTATAATTTTGGAATTTATCTTCTCGTTTTACGGCTATAAAATACGACTTACAGTAATCCCTCACCTATCGCGATAAACATACTATTACTGTACAGCATTTATCATGAAATAAAATACATACAATATTATATTAAAATGCATACAATACAATATTACATAAAATTCGCGATAATTGAACCGTGATATAGCGAGGGACGACTGTACAGTATACGGTATTACCAATTAATGACTGAAGCAGTGAATGAAATCGTATTACTTTATTTCAGGTGGCATCGCGATCATAATTGTATTGCTACTGGCCTACTTTGGTATTACATATCAAATCCTCTCTTTAGTGATCATTGGATTTGTGGTGTACGGTTTCTGGACAACATTCATTTACACTGCAATTTTTGAACTTGCTATCGAAGTGACGTATCCAACAAACAAAATACTTCTATCTAGTTTTCTGGTTGGGTTATATTTCTTTTTTGATTTTGTTTCTGCGACTGCAGCACGATTTATTATGCAAAAATTAGGCGGGGCATTAACTATATTGCTAGGTAACTTGGTGTCCTCGGGTGTATTATTTATATTATATTTCGTCAAGCCTGAGTATAAGCGAATGGAAGTTGATATGAAAGCCGCTGAAGAGGAAAATCAACGTCTGCTTGAGGGTAACTAACACAGGGTTTCTCAAACTGGGCTCTGTGCAATTTTGCGAATGGATCAAACTACGTATCCTGTTCTTTCTTAGGCATAAAGACAACAGATCTACTACGTGGGAGAAGCAGACAATATTTAACTGCAATTTGTAACTTGGTTTCAGCAATTAATTGGATGTACAAATATACTACCAAATTTGAGACGAAATCTAATCAATTTTACAGGATAGAGCAAGGCACAATCTAATCACTTATCATCTAACAAAGACTATCAACAATCTATTCTATAGTATACACGGTGTGATGTATTAGCCTACGTATAGCCAATATATTTCTTCAAAGAAATAGAAATTCTCAAAGTTGTAAGAATTAGCGAAATTCGTCGCTGTAAATGCGTATCACTTACGAACTTGAAGCAGCTTCAAGTTTTAATTACCCCAAATAACGTTTTTTGTTGTGTGTGAATTTTATCATAATTTGACAGGTAATAACCGATCTACAAAGAATACAAATTCGTCCACACACGTCTCAACCAATATCACGAGACTTAATATTTTCCACTCTGCTGCCGCACTAGTCAGGTTATCTCTCTGTCAGTCTCCAAACAGTTATATTTTTCCACAGTTAAATATCATATTTAGGAAGTGATTCTAGGGCTTCACATCTTTCCCAGAATGATACGTCAGTATATCATTACGGCATAACATCACCCGTTATCGTTGTATTCTCCACTACTATTTGGTCACATATATTACCATCACAATTTCTCTTCACAATTCTACAAACTAGCTATACGTTAACCATTCGTATCCGCGTACAAGCACAAAAATCAAGGGTAACAGATTCTCGACTAACTTGAAACTATTAGATTTCCTTTTATAATACAGTACTTGAGTGTAAAAAGGAAGAAAAAGGTGTACTCACGATTTAGAAATCGCTGAAGAAGATCGCCCTTGAAGCGTCAGTCATGCATATCAGTTAACCTTGATGTCGTCGTGGTTCTGTGAAAAATAATACAAATGTTCAGAAAATAACAGATATAGCTATTCCGTAATTCTAATTTTCAATACAAGTTCTCTACATTGATTAGAAGATTAGCTTTAGTCGGTTGAAAGCCTGATAAAAGAAGACTTAACTCTTAACCACATTAAAATGCCGATAATGTAAAGCTCAAATCGATATAAAAATCGTTGAATGTTTCCATTCTAAGCTTTTCGATTCTAGAAAGTATCAAGTTTTATACTCGCACACCTGCGCATATAAATTCCAAGAGTAGCTCAACATTACATATAGGCATAGTTTACGAATAGGACTGAAAATTTTCATTCGCGATGAAAGGAAGTGGCACGGAACCACATTCTAATTACGTCACACATTCAAAATATCGCGGGAAAATAATGGAACAGAAGGAATTCGGCAAAATGACGGCTCAAGAAAATTCAAACCTAAATAATCAAGAATATTTGACGTATTTTATACGAAATAACGGTCCTTTTCACGTGATCAACGAAGAGAACTCTCCGCAATATGAAACTTTCGGCGGGATAGCGGTGAATAAACGTGTAGAACCCCCGACAGCGGAGAAAAGTCGCGGAAACAAATTACAGAAAACTCTGAAGAAAAACGGGGCTTCTGCGGAGGAGATACATCGTGTTAAACAGAGGTAAGTAACCATTACTGAGGCATTACCGATACCCCACTGCAGTTAAACATTTTCTACTACTAAAATAACGGTGCTTATGGCTCCAAGTCAGTGTATGAAGGGGTCTAAACAGCGGAAACATTACATCCATTGATAAAACTGATAAACGAAATAGGGTTGTGGTATCCTTGTACGCTTTTTATCAAATACTAAGTACACTGAGATTAAGTAGTTATATTAAGCAGCAAGTAATATAATTTGACCATTCCAAATCCTGGCTAAATCAGCGCTTGGGGGTCCACGGCGAAAAAAGTTGGGAAGCCCTTGTGTACCAGAAAGATAGTGTCAGTGGCTCCCATGGCATGTGCCATACTACACCTTATAATGGATCCACATGAATTAATTTTATAGTACTGCTTTGTGTTATCAGTTGAATTAGAATGACTTTTTTGTTCAGGGAACAATACAAACGTATGCTCAATAACATGGAACAACTCATTCAAGTTCTACCGTTTGTACAAGAGTACAAGAAACAGAAAACAAAGGTATAATCAATGGTCTTTAACACTTTTACTTGTCATATTAACATCAAGGATTTCTTGTATATGCCTAATTGTTTATTATTTTCAGCAATTTGTGCTCAGTGAGGCATACCAGTACATTCAGTTTCTTCAATTATGTATTTATCATTTGGCAAAGGAGAACGGATCATCAGACAAAGATATTTTGAAAAGTTGGTTCATCATTTTCAATTACATCCTCTGCTAAAGCATGAACAAAAAGAAAAGCAACTCACTTTGTTCAATTTTTCTTTCTAGCGCTTCATTGGGAACAGGAGTGTACGAATGTTGGGCAGTGCATGAGCCGAATCGGTGCAAATTTGACAGAACATTCAAACTGTAAAAGAGGACAGGTGTGTTAGTATAAACTTGTTATTTGTTTGTAATAAGGTGCCAATCAATATGATAGGTGCCAATGTTAATTTGCTGGTACTGCACAGTACAATATTTGTTTAAATAAGTGTACAAGTGCCTTTAAAACCATTGTACTGTATCTCAAAGTTCTGTACCCGCTTCTCTATGTCTCCTGTACCATCTACAACAACTGTTCACTCATCCCCTGTAGTTCACGTAAGTGTCATTGGATCTTTAGTTAAAACATTATCATTTAAAATTAGGTTTTTTTAAAACTTTCCAACTTTCTTTGCAGGTTAAGAAAAATAAAGGTCAAGATAGAACAGGTTTCGGTTTCTTAATTGTTTTAATAATTTGAACCTTCGTTGTTTTTCTGCACAGTAAAATTTCTCCATTTTCAAATACAATAAGAAACACCATAGAACTGATTCGTTGCATTCAAACTATGGAGTTTACGATGAATATTAAATTCTTGAACTATTAGAAATAAATTACTGAAGCCATCTCCAGTTAAAGCCAATGAATGTTGATTAATAAAAGGAAATGTAGGTGACATTCAATCATCTATATTTATCTATCTATCTCCAGAGCATCTCAGGCAAGCAAAATCCAGAAAAATGAAAAGGAAATCTTTAGTTCGGTTTGTGAATGCTTGTTTATGATCAGTTCATATTTGTCATTGTAATTTTACTTAACAACCAACAACCAATCAATGACTGTCTCACAGGAAGGGTAGAAAAACGTCGACTTTGTCAAAAAAGCAACAAGATTTGATTTATAGAAACAAACAGAATTCAAATTCAGGTGATCTATTTTATGACTTTCAACAGAAAGTTTAGTTGGTTGAATTATCTTAAAATTTGAAGCACGGTTTCAAGCACGGCCATGAACCTCATGGAAGGATCGGGGGTCGATGAAGGTCAAATAAAAATTTGAAGATAATGTTTTTAATAATGTTATATATATATATATATACAGACTCCTGTGGGGCAGAATTACTTGTGTACTTATGGTATAACTTTAGACCAGGGGTCTCCAACACGCGGGCCGCATGCGGCCCACGAGGCTATTTTTTTCGGCCCGCGTCATGGTTGAGAATTTTCCACAAAAAACTAAAATAGTACCGTAATA
>QXVX01001471.1:47938-89102 GCA_013436065.1 Halocynthia aurantium | reverse complement strand
AGATGGCAAGTGGTTCAGTAGCTGAGGTGAGTAAAGAACCTTGATTTCTGATACTTATTTTTGGGGTTTAGCAATATGTTTTTTAATATTAAAAATTCTCTAACCCTTTTTAAAAAACAATGAGTCTTCACTTAACGCGTTTTTGTTGTAGTCTGTATCTTCTACACAAGATGATGACTCCATATTATCCTCGAAAGAAGCTGAAGAGCTTTTGGCCACTTACAACTCTCTGCTTGAAAATGTTCTTGACTGGCTCATGAAAACCGAAGCCACACAGGATGAAAATACAAAAAGGGGTTCAGAATCGGATCTATCGATCAATGATCAGTTTCATCAGCATGAGGTAATATACTTGGTAATTGATCAATTGTAGGGTCTCCAATCTTGACTCTTTAATACTGCTTGACACACTTATTTTTATTCAGCAATCGTTATTTTTTCCGACCTTGTGACACTCATTGGCATAATGAAAAGATGTGAAATAAATAAATTTTCCTTCCCTGTTGATTTATGTGAATGACAAACAGATTGCAATTAAAATAAAATCCTAACTTAATTTCAAGCTGGGTCTTAATTAATGATTGGCTTACGTCTGTAAATTTAGCACATTGAATGTCATAGTTAGATTTTCTTCTGCTCCGATAGTGCTATGTGTCTGCAAGTAGTAAAGTAAGTAAAACTGACTTCTCATGATACAAGACTAAGATCCATTTCATCCTGTAGGCATTCATGATGGACCTAATGTCCAATCACGGGAAGGTTAGCGAAACTCTGACGACAGGCAACAACCTGCTACGTGCCAAGATAAAGAAAGACGAAAATTCCGAGAGCTATCTGTGTTCGGAGGAGAGAGAGGAAATATCAAAGCAATTGGAATTGCTGGATAAGAGATGGGAGGATTTGAGAAAAAGCAGTATGGAGCGACAGACAGAGTAATACAATGAAGCCTTATGAGATAACTACTAGTATCAGGTAAATCTTTTTTCGACTGTTATATTAAACGACTTCACGAATTTTTTGGCAGGCTACATGTGAAGCTAGTAAAAGTACAGAAAGAGCAAGTCAAAAGTCTCGAGGACTGGCTCACGTCTATTGAAAAGCTGATTGTAAACGCAAAGTCAATACCGCTGGGAAATTCGCAAGAAAAGGCGCAAGCACAAGTTTTGGAACACAAGGTAAATAGTAATTCCTTGAATTCCATATGTACACAAATATTCAACTTTGCAGTTTATCAATCGGAACTTTGTCTATTGTGTACAGCAACTTCAAGATTCGGTGGATGAAAAGGTAGAGAAGATAAACAAGCTCTCCGAGATGATAGTCATTGTGGATGAGAATTCCGGTGGGAATCACATGGAGAATATTGAAGAGAAACTACAAAATCTCAGTAATAGGTAAATTTTTTTAATATTGTTACATTTGGTAGCAGTGTTTGGAATGAAGTTATAATTGAATATAAATTTCATCAATAGCCAACTAAGGATTGTGTTGAGAATTAAAAATTATTGGTATTCGTAAAAAAATTGGTATTGTGTTATTGATGGACAATATAATTGGACATTATCTTTCTCGTAATTGCACGCCGAACTGCATTTGAGTATAGTTGCCAGGTATCCATTATTGCAATTAGTATCAATCAATTTATCCTGTACAATAAAAGCTGGAAGGAAGCAGTTAATAATAGGTTAACTGCAGCAATTTGCCCACAACGTAGAGAAAAAAACCATAAAATAATCCAAGTGTATCATTTTACTTGTTAAGTTTAGGAGCGGTTTATGTTGAAATATAAATCCATTATTCATTCTTCCCTTCTACAGTCTGCAATATTGGTATTGTCATTAGTTGTTGTTTTGCAATTACAAATTGCATGTTCTATTTGTATTTAAATATGTTTGGACAAAGTAGGTGGGTTATTGAGTGTATAAGGAAACAATATTTAATATATTTATTTCATTTAGATGGTCATCTGTTTGCCAGTGGACAGAAGAAAGAAATTCTATTCTCAACCTGCTCTTATCCACCTGGAAAGAATTCAACCGGCTTTGCGTTAGTGCTTCACAAAATAATGCTACGACATCACATTCATGAATTATTGTTGCATTTTTTTTTCCTTATCACAGGGAGAATTCACCAATGTGCTGGAAGAAGTTGACGAGAGTTCCAAGCGGAAAGAGCAGTTGAATTGTCTTCAAGAGAAGCTGGGTACGGTCAAGAACCAGGCACAGAAGCTTATCAACTTATACAGTAATCAGATTGATGACAGAGGAAGTGAGACCATCCAGGTAATTTTCCCATTCAATTCATTCCAGGATGACATTCGAACTCTGAATTGTTTGAAGTCCAAATCAATTTTCCCCATAAGAAAAAATAAAATTGAAATAATCTGTTCCCAGACCCCAGACCATAACCATTTTGATGAACTTAAACAGCAAATTCGTTTGAACTCCGAATAGAATAGTCTCATTCGTTGGGATTCTGGTCTAGTGCCAGCTCCAGGAGCAAGACACTCACCTAGTCGCATTTGAATTAGGCTAGCGGTACGTATTTTAGTTTTTTATTGATGAATATGAATTTTCCAGAACATCATAAGCAATCTGGAAGTGAAGTTCAGTATTGTCAAGAGCAGGTTACTGTTAGCGGTGGAGAAGGACTCAGACACTGCAGGAATAGAACTACTACAAAAGTATGTCATTTTTGATATCTGAAGGAGATAAGGGTCCATAATTATGCGGCAGAGGGTCTGAGAGTGTTTGGGGTGGCTCATAAAATGCAAGCATAAGAACCAATAAGTATTAATGTTTAAAAATTTGAAAATCGCCTAGCTAACGTACTGTTTGATGAATAAGTTAGTTCGAATGAATAGACCTGTTTGTGAATCCTGAAGAAATATTCACTGTTTTCTTTGATTGAAAATATTTTTATGTCAAATAAATATTCTTTTGTTGCTTTCAAGATTCCAAGCCGATTTTGAAGAAGTAGCTCAGCTTATTAAAAAGTTGGATGGCGTCGTACGTTCTACACTCATTCAGAATTTGAATGAAGATTCTGCCCTTGTAAGTGGTAACGAGCCATCTTTTATCAGAATACTTTGGGAAATAATTGCTTATGAACATTGTATGTACACCCTTTATATAGGGTAATGTTCTAAAATGTTTGAAATTTATTCTTGGTAGGACAATGTCGAGGAGGGCGTCTGCTCTCTGAGCAATGTCAGTAAGGACATGAAGGCGTGTGAAAATAAAATGAACAATTTAATGACCTTGCAAAATGAAATAGAAGAAACAGTAACTGGTAACTAACACCGCGAATGACTAGAAGCAGATAATTTCATTCTTAATTCGACAAATTTATTCTCTGTAGACGGCGAAGAAATCGCGCAAATGTGCGATGACATGGAAGAGCTTGTCACCAGGTGGAAAGTTCTTCAGGATTGTTTCAATGCAACGTTTCCAAGAGTACAAAAAATAGCACACATCATTAACTTCAGGGATCTATACACGTACGTTTTTTTCAATTCATACTATTCGGGTTTGACTATCAACAATAATATAGAATCTTCTAAATCCTTGTTTGTTTATATTTAGAAATCTTCAGATACGTTTAAAAGAGGCCGAAGATTGGCTCTTCACTATAGAGAGCAAAGATTTTGGGTCAGTCAGTGAGGATGACCTAACAGCAATTGAAAATGACATACCAGAAAAAGCAAATGAACTAGAATCTTCCTTGAAATTCCTGAACAAATTCTGTGATGTGAGTTCATGCACTAATAATACATACCAAATTTGTTACGGCAAACTGTCAGTGCTACTGTTTTACTGACTTTTGATCACTGATCTCGAGGGACAGCTGTATATTACAACACATTCCTTATATTGTTTATTTACAGCAAAACAAAAAGGTACAGGACTTCTTGAGTGAACCAGGCAATACTCATTTGGTGGAGAAGTTGAACAGGGACTGCGAAGATTTCATTGAAAAAATCAAAAATCTGACAGCTGATTTACGGAAGGGTAGATAATAGAATAAAATAGAATGCAGTAACTCGAAAACCACAATAACCTGGGATCGCTGTACAACTGTTCATTGATTTTGTTTTGTAATAGATGCTCTTCCTCCGTCTGACTATGCCATAGCTTTGTCGCATCTGATGGATTGGTTAAAAGAAGCAGAGCAAACACTTGATGCTGAAACTATTCAAGTATCAGATGAAAATGATATGAAAGAGCAATTCGATAGGTAATGCACTGCATGTTATATTGTAAAAATGTGAGCTCATCACAGTATTGTAATAAACTGTGAAATCTTCTGTATTCCCTATATGTTTAATTGTACCACAATTGCTTAATTTTTCATTGCCCTCCCCTTATAAATATATTCTAGGTATCGAGAACTGAGGGAAGCATTGGCGGAACAGCAAAGCAATGTGGACTTTGTCACGAATGCAAGCGAAGAACTTGCTCACAAGTAAGTTTGTGTGTTTATTCCTTTCCAGATATTTTAAAACTGCCTCCTCAAGAGGTAATCTCTCAAGGTACAAAAGTGTAAAAGTTTGCTTTCTTTTTAATGTTTCCCTTTTTGTTACACTATACAGAAGTACTTGTGCCGAATCCAAAGCTGTGTACAACGGGGACCTTCTCTCTGTTAGGCAGAGATGGGACGTCATCACTAATTATGTTGAAGATAGGCTCCAGTCGCTTGACAAGTGCATGCAACATCAGTATTTGTTTCAGGTATTTTCTCGTTTATAACTTAGCTCATTATGATAGTTGTACAACATCTTGTTACAACATTCATAGTTGTGGTATTTTTTCCATATGGCAAATCCTATCCCTTATATCCTATATAAGTCTTTTTCAAAAGTTATTTCTATCAAGTTAAGAATACCTGATGCTATTTGTTGTCCTACTTTTATTAAATTGACATTGAAAACTTGAATTGAATTGACATTGCATTGCCTTTGATATCCTGTATCTTAAATTATTTTCTTTTGCCAGCGAGATCAACATGAGTTCTACACTTGGTTTGACAGAGTAGAAGCTTTGCCTACTGCAATCACGCAGCAAGCAAGTTTAATTAATGAAGATCTACATGGACAGTACAAGGTATTTTATTAAAAGTATTCTAGAATTAGTCTATATAAAATTTACTATGTAAGTATGAGTGAGTATGTTGTAATGAGTAGTATATGTAAGAGATTCATGTTATAATTGTTTAGTTTTTCAAATATTCTTTCATCAGATTCTTCTGGCTGACCTAAAAACGAGGGAAAAAGAATTCAAGAAGTTGACCACTGACGGAATGAGTTTGGTAGAGACGGCTACACCTGTGCACAAGACTGTGCTACAAAATCAAATGGAAACGCTTGAGAGAAGATGGGAGTCGGCTCGTGAAAAAGTATGTTTATCGATGTAATTTCCTTCTTTATAACTGCCAATTATGGTTTTGAATGAGTGGTATTTCACTGATATCGTCTCGTGGCTTTCAAGGAAAAATGATTGATCTTGTTTGCGCGCCCGCTCCTGCATAAACCTGTTCAGAACATCGGGTGTGATTACTAACTCTCGAGTGCTTAAGCCGAGCTTCCGGCATTAGTGATGTGGATTATAACACGAATTTTCCAATAATCAGTTTGTTTGGTTAGATCACGTCTTCCGAAGGCAAAATGTCCGTGGACGCAAGCTGGGAAAAAATCTTGACCGACGTAGAAGAAATAGTAGATTGGATTCGGGATATAAGACAAAATTATGTCGAGACAGAGCCTAATATTCAACTTGTTGAAGATTTGAAAACACAAACAAAGGAAATCCAGGTATGAATTTATTAGTTTGTTGTGGTAATTTACTTTCTGCTAGGAATAAATATCTAGTGAGGCAAAAACTTACTAAAGGGTGTGATGTATTATATGTAGTTCATAATGCTGATTAGATTTCATCTTGTATTTGGGAATTTATTATGGAAAGCCACTTTATTGCCGAAACCCAACTGCAGTTAATTATTTACTGCACTGAAATAGTCGGTACTTTTTACTACAGAGTCAGTGTGGGGGATAGAGTTGTACAGCACTACACCACATATTATCCACCTTTTGACATGTGTATAGGAAACGACATGATATGTACTTTGATTCATTCCCATAATCCAGAATTGATGTATGAATAAAAGTTTTGGTCTTGTATATTCACTCTGGTTATGCTGGTTTATTGGTGATATTTCTGACACTCTATATAGGTATAGGATCTAAAACATCTGAGGAATTTGCCAACATCCTGCCACATCGTATAAGTAATAATATTTTTCTGTAACGTGTCTTCTACTGTGTTTATTTATATTTTGCCTTTCTAAATTGAAATGTTATGTTATGGTTGGGTGACTGATGCTACCAGTGCCAACAGCATTCCTGTTCATATTGTGAATGTTGTGTCATTCTGCTTTCTCGAAATATTATTTGTGTTCTGCACCTGCAAATTACACTTGTTCATCTTATTGCTTTGTAACTTTCATTATATAATAAATTTTCATGCTGATGAGACATTGTTTTTCAGGAAATCGAATTAAAAATCAATCAGTATGAAGTCAAAGTAAAGATATCGCACGACAAGGCACATGCCTTAGCAACTAAAACAGATATGCCTGACATGGTGCAAAACAAATTGACTGAGGTCCAGCAGTCATGGAAACAGCTGAAACAAAGGCTCAGTACTAAACTTACTATACTAAATGTGAGTAGAAATTTTACTTTCATTCATTCCCAGTGGTGCGATAAACTATACCTGCTTTTGTTTCACAACTCATTATTTGAAATGATTATTTTATTTTCATTTTGTTGATATTCAACTTTAATCTTTAGCAGTGTTTGGTAAACTACAATATGTAGCTCAATAATATATTCTTAATCTCCAAATAGATATTAGACATGGTCCATTGTTATTGCTTGCAGTAATTCCAATTTCATAACCACCATGATTTGTCATATAAAGTTATTTGCTGAATGAAAAGATATTTTTTCAAACCTTTAAAAACATCCAAATTATCTTCTTCCCATCAGGAATTATCCAATCTGTGGTTGGAAATGGAGGAACTATTCTCAGATCAAGAAAATTCTGTGCAACAAATCCAGGAATTCATCGACAGACTGCGAAATGTATCCGATTTGAAAAGTGTAAAGGGTCTTATAGAGGTCAGCAGTGCGTAATATCAACCGTAATTTTTGCATGGATAATTAGTTACCTCATCTTGCTTGTAGGAATTTGAAACTTGCATGGATAACTGCTCATACTCTCGCCAGAAGAAGCAGGCGGACCAGTTGGCTCAAACCATGTTTGACGGAGACATCTTGTGCGACGTCATTTTGAGTCGCCAGTCTGATATTGACAGCAAATGGAACGAGGTAATGCATCATAGTTTTGTTTCTTATATATCGATGGTGTATATCGCAATTGTGAAAATAGGTATCGAATATTATATGCGGGGATATTATCAATCCTAAATTCATTTATCCTACATTGTGAACGCAATAACTGGCATATGAGTTTTAATTAAATAGTCTGATAAAACGGAATCATGAAAAGGAGTATAAAATGTGGTAATGAACAATTGTTCCAGCACAACACAGCTGATAATTGTGATCCAATTTATATCTTATGTAATTTCATGCCTACCTTTCTAACGTCTCATACGTTGCCAGGTTGTTGGGGGTGATTTGACAAGCAGCTAATACTCGTTATAACATATTCCCGCTCTCTATTCTTCCATCTGCAGTTTTCTATACTATATTTTCAACATGAGTTTCCACTCCTATCACTTTGCAGTGCTCTACCCTTGGTTGGAAGTATGTGCAATCGTACGATGACCTTCAGCAAATCAATTTGGATGTGGAGGATGCTGTGCGAGATGCAAAAGCTCTTGTTGGAGACATCAGTTCTATGATTGAATCTTTTAATGACGATTGGTTCAAATTGCCAGAGTAAGGATTGGATTAGTTCGAATTTTTAATATCCAGATTGTGCTGGAATCAGTGAATGTTGGTTCAATGCCATGTAGATGACAAATAAATTATAATATCTGAATCATCCTTTTAAATAAATCTAATTATATTTACCACTGAGAAATAAATAGCACATGGTAGAAATCTTGATCCTGTGATTCCCTGTTTTTGAAATAGGTGTCGAGATATCACATGAAATACAAATGATATGCTTGTTGACTGGATAAGCATACATCCTTATAGGTTGTCTATTCCTATTCTAAGCTTTCGATTAGGCAAAAAAAAACGAGATTAGCAGAATCATTTCATGCCAATCAAAATCTTTTCTCTTTCACAGGCCGGATGAATTTAAAACATTGGACAACAAACTGTCAGCAAGAAGCAAGTCCATCGATGAGGTCGCGTTTGCTTTTGATGGCGTCAGTACTCTGATTAGAGCTGAGCTCCTGGAAGATATGAAAGAAGATATTTCGGGTGTTAAGGTATTATCTTATCAATCTAGAGTATTTTCTAAACAGATTATTCCTGACCAAATATTAAAATTTCGTGGTTTTTAGACTCTTCTAATATCGACTAAGAGAAGACTAGAATCCTACTCGACGTATGTTACCTTCAAATCACAAATGGAATCGGCCTCAAGGAAGCTGGAAGATTTAGAAGAAGACAGAAAGCAGATTGGACTCGATGGTGACACAAAATTCAGTCAATTGGCTGCAAAATTTAAGGAATACTTGGTGGGTTGATATAAATATATAAGTATATATATATTTATATATAAATATATAATCTTAATTTTTTTACAGGAACTTTATACAGCTGTAAGTGCGGTTAAGGAAGATGTTGGCTCCATCATAAAGAAAGGTCGTGACCTCGCTGGCCTGGGAGATGGAAAATTTTGTAAGAACCTTGATGAGGAAGTTACCTCTCTCAAGAAATTATTCAACAGTCTAGGTGTGTGTTCATTTTCACATGTATACCATTATTATCTAAATTGTCTCATCTAAATCATCAGTAAGTTGTTATTGTGCAAGTTTTAAAATTCAACTTGATTTTTCTGGGACCTCTAGGAAAGAATGTAACAGTGAACAAAAACCTTTTGGATAATTCTGTGAAAATCCAGAACAAATTCGACAAAGAAATTGCTTCCGTTTCTGAGTGGAGTACCAATGTTAAAAATGAGCTGAAAAGCAGGACTATATGTAGGAATGGGAAAATTGACGACGCTTACTGTGAAGAGCAAGAGAATTGGATCCTGAATATAAGGGTGAGATATTAAAGCTAATTTTTCAGTTTTGGTTGGAATTTCTTGAAATCCGTATGGTCAACTGTATTTATATTTTATTTCTTGAAACGTGGAATCTTTTTTTACAGTCTTTGCTAAATGTATTCTTGTATTGTAAATCTTCATGTTCACTTTTCAACATACAACTTTATTTTTATTTTTCAGGAGGAATTTAAAGAACAAGAATCTCTCCTTCACTCAGCAGAACTTCTCATCGACCGACTCATGAAATCATTCGACGTAAACGATGCCCAGGAGATCTTCACCATACAGAGATCTAAATGCGGTGACATAGCTCAAGAACTCGACGAATATGAAAATGCTTTCAAAGTATGGGCATTTATCATCTCTATTTTTTCTAACTAAACTAGTGAAGAGTTGAAGGTTATTGTTTTGAACAAATCCTTTTTTTGGTGATTTTTAGAAATGCTTGCATCATTTGCCATTATATCAAGGCGCCATGCATAAAGTTACAGTTTGGATGAGAGAAACTGAAATTACTTTGAACAATATGAAAGTAAAGCAGCCGGCGGAACAACAGCATATCTTTCAGGTACTGTTAAGCCGCATAGCCTACTGTAAAAAATATACCGACTATACGAAAATATTCCCACATTCAACACACTTCACTCCATATATCCCTTGTATATAAAAATTATACAAATGAAACCTAATGAATACTGAATATTTATTTCTCGCCAGACTATTGTGGAAGATTCTGACAACCTGGAAGACACTGTGAAGGAAATTAACGAACATGCCAGCGTTTTGCTCTCTTGTGGAGACGAAGTCAAGTCTATGGTAAAGTATAACTATTTTATAACGTGATGGTTGAGCTCCATAAAAGAACATTCCCAAAAAAGCGGGTAATCTGGACATCTTTTTTCCTTTCAGGTAAAAATTCAGATGTCTGATTTCAGTGAACGATGGGAAAAGCTCCAGGAAAATATATGTACTGGTGAGGATGTGAGTCATCGTCTGGTTCAACAACAGCAACGTCAAGTCAGGTCCTACAGGTACGTGTACTTGACTATAACTACCAGGAATTCCCCAACTCCCTCCCAAAGTAGTAAATCTGATTGTAAGTGTTAAAGTGCCAACCTTAAAATAAAAAACGACATTTCATGAAGTGAATATTTGATTTACTACAGAACATATTCAGAATTTTCCTTTTGCTATCTTTCATTGTTTTCCATTGTTTTTTCTTCAGCTCCAGTTCTTCTTCATCTGATTCTTCATCAAGCTCAAGTAGTTCTTCAGAAGATGAAAGTGATGACGAGATAGACAAGTCATACCTCGTGATCACTAACCCTATACTGGATGTATGCATTTGTTTATTATTTCCCTGCTAACTGTACAGAAAATTGGCCAGAACTAAATAATAGTGCCACTTTGAATATAACCCTTTAAACTATTTTAGAATGACGTATCTACACAAAAAACAGTAAACACCACTGAAAGTGTTCATCAAGAAATAGATAACAGCCTGAGAAATCATGTCCAATCAAAAGAATACACTGAGCAACATAGCAACGTATCTATGACATATTACACTCAATCGACGACAGTCATCACAAGACAAGTCGAAGAAAATGTTGAATCTTCAAACAAGAATCCAAATTATCTTTCAACCATAAATACTGTTAGCCAGAATGAGACTAATAAACAATTTGAACAGAAGCAAACTACTACTGTTGTAGTCGAAGACAGCAAGAATGGAAACAGAAAATTAAGTTCTTCGTCGTCTTCCGAATCCGATGCTGAGTCTGAGAGTAAAACACAGGTTTGTACTTTGTATTTAACATTCTTTTTACATGTCTCGGTAAATTTCATCCATTTTGCTTGCTTGAATTTTGCCTTTGCTGCCTCCAATCCTTGATTTTTTTTGAATAGGATATCAAGGACGTGAAAGTGGTAGAAGTTCTGGTTACCGCTAATGAAGAACCAGACAGAAATCATCTAGATGAAACTTCTGATGAAGATAACAGTGAATTGACAGATCCTCCCAAGTACATCGATTTCCTCAACACTTTATTACACAAATTGGCAGACATCGAGTTGATGCTTGCTCACCCTCACTTCAATTCAACTCTGTCAGACAAACTCGTGTCGCAGATCACGTTACTTCAGGTTTGCTTTCTTACAGGAATTTACTGTTTTCACTGAATCTGGTGGTGTATAAATATGGGAAACAATTCATTTATACAACCACCCAGGTTTAAAAGCATGGCATTATCCCTAAATTTGATCTTAATTGCCTCATTGTCTCATAACGATAGTTTTAAACTCTTCACACTCCATCTATGGATGCATTTGTGTTGTTGAGTATTTTTGGAATTGCAGAGTCTCCAGATCAGCGGTTCCTAACCTGGGATCCATTATCAACATTGCCTGAATATATGCATACATATAGTTCCGTTTACTAGTTTAATATGCTTTACAGAATATAAAAGCTTCCTTGAATGCTGAAACAAACCACGTTAGCAAGGCGTTGGCAGCACAACAAGAATGCATGGAACTTGCCAGCAGTGATGAAAGTTCTATTATTTCGAGGCTGATCATGACTTTGAAATATGAATGGGAGAAGATACAGAAAGACTATGCTGAGAAGCAGAGGTAAGCTATGTTTGGACATGACAGCTTAGCTTTTGATTTAAGAAAGCACTATTTAGTGATATGATAGTGTTACTACCTTGTATATGGCTTATGCAGATAGAGATATATGGAGGTCATTCATAATTAACTGAAACACCACAATAGTTGTACAATTTATGTAGTGGCTACAGATAGGCATCAATAATATTTCAAACATCCACTGATAGATTGATATGTAAATGGTTTTAGAGCCCATTCTGAAAAAGAGAAGCTCTGGAATGAGTTTTTAGGGGATCTCAACAGTGTGGAAGAATGTATCAAAGATCTTCAATTTTCCATCTCAGGAATTTGCAATAATAAAAGTACAGATGAACAGCAAGAAGCTGTACAGGTACGATCTTCATTTCATTTATTATATACACACGATAACATTGACATTATCATTCATCTCTCATTTAATAGTGAGTATTGTCTCATTATGATTGTTCATTTATTTTATGATGCTTTCCTTATTCGAGTGACTAAAAGGTAAACTGTGTTATTAAAGTCCATTCAAAGCCATTTCAAGAATTATTATCCAATTCCAGAAACTCAAAGACGATATGGAAGGGCAAAAACCATGTAAAAAGCGTCTAAGTAAGAATCACACATACCTCGTTGACATGTCGATTCTGCTTCCCGATAGCGAAGCCGCCACCAAGGCGTCCAAGCTTGAAAAGGATTGGGGCAAAATTATAAAAGAGATCAGTAGAGTAGAAAAAAGGTGAATTGAACGTGACTGACTAGGTTTTAAAAAACAAATAATTTCTCCCGCTTATTACATAGATACACTTGAATTACAGACATGAAGAGATGAAAGAGCTGATGATTGATGCGAGCCAGGTGACAGAGTGGATTGCGAAAAACCAAGAAAATTTGATGGAAGAGGAAATCAAGGAGGAAGAAGTACCAGACATGGAAGGAATTATTGTAAGTTCAAACTTAAAGTTAGATTTCTCCATGAATTATTTAAATGTAAATGATAGTTATATCATTAATGCTGGATTTTTATTGTATATTGTGCTTGCCTGTGATATTCTTGGATATTTTGTAAAAGAGCTGAGGCCCTACGGACTGAATTCCCTAAAAATAACTAATCTTCAGAAAATTTACTTCATTACTTTCATTTACAGTCGCGTCTTGATGGCTTCCTCAGTGAAAATGAAGACATGTCTCCCGATGAGCTGCAAGCACTGAAGGAATTGCGTGACACAATTTCTGTCACTTGGACAGCTATTCAACCGCAGGTGGCTTGAATATTTTTATATTAAAACATTTAAAACTTGGATAAATGAAGGATTTTTCCTGGTATTAGTGACATACCACTATGTTATAATGTTTAAAATACCAGATGGTCTTTACTTCTCTCTGATGTTATTTTTATACTGGTGTGTGTTTAAATGTAGACAACCGAAGTTGTGGAACAAGTTGTGGTGGAAGAGACTGTTGTGGAGTCTAGTAGCAGTTCAGAGGTCACGGTTATTGAACAGCAGACAACAAAAGAAGAAAGTAAGTTTCGGATAGATTAAAACAGAAATAATTTGCTGGAAATCGCTATGTGTGAAGCATCTAGGATACCAAGCTTTTATCTGCATATTCTACTGTATGGTTGCTTGAATATTTCAAATATATAGCTCAACCATGTTAGCCTTTAAATCTGGTTCTATGCATTTAATTAATATTGAATAAATAATATTATATTTTAGTAGTAATTGATGAGCCAATTCCGGTCTCCGAGAGCAAAGAAATAAAAGAGAAATCGGAAACTTTCCGCAGCAAGATGGATTTCTTAATATCGAAGCTCGATTTAGTGGTGAGTTATTATTTTTAAGTTTGAATTCTTGGAAACAACATCCATATAATCGGATATGCTCTGTCGTGTCAGGTGGTGCAAGTTGGAGATTCTGAAGATATGGCGAAATCAGAAATACAAGTAAGAAACCTGATGCATTCCTTGATCCAGAGCGAAGCGCAGCTTACAGAACTTGAGAAAGAATGCCAAGAGTTTGATAACGCTAACGAAGAAGCAAATTCAGTTGCAGTGCTCAAAGGTTTGCGATTACAACTTCACAGATAGCATAATTTGTATTTCCATCACGAATTTCAAGAATGCCAAATTGTATTACCATTTTTTTATTATATCTACCGCAATATTTCGAATGACTTTCTTACAGAATGCCAAGATGTCTTCACTGCACTAGCAGCGCGAATGGAAAAACGACTTGCAGACCTGGCATCCATGCAACGAGAGGTCAGGCAGTGGCAGGATCTTTACGACGACATGACACAGATGTTAGCTGAGATCGAGTCGTCAATCGAGGAAAATTCCGGAACAAGTCAAACGCTCGACTCAATCGAGATGCAGAGGTCCCAATGCAAGGTACATGATTTTGCTTTCTTTATTTGTTAGTTAGTTAGTATATCCATCCTTATTTGAATTCAATTAAATACCAGCTGCTATTCATTTATTCAGTCTCACATTACCTCTTTGGACGGAGTCGGACTCACTATCGAAATTATTTGCAATCTTTGTTCTTCAATTGTCACGAAACATGTCGATGATAACTGCAACAGCATAAATTTGTACACAAATAACTTGAAGAACTTGTTTGAAGAATTACAGACCAGGTTTGACATTATTAGTTCAGGGTCGATATCCAACCCCTACGGAGGTCAAGGAATACCAGGCTGCTCAGCAAATTTCATAATAAACCATAATCCTGTATGCGGGATCCTTCATAATAAAGAACCCATTAAAAATGTATTGATGTAGGGGGTTAATGAAGGATCAAGGATTTGATTGTATATATATATATGTATATAGGATATATATTGCTAAGTTAATATCCAATAATATTACGCTTTACTGATAAGCAATACAATATATGGGACAATAATTGAGACTAGCTTGATATATATCATATTTGATTTTCAGTACAAAGATCCAAATGCATCACCTTGATGAATCAAAGACCCATCTGAAACAGCTTACAATAGATGTGGAAGCTTTTGTTACTTGGGAGGTTGATGTCACTGAAGCTCTAGATAAGCTTCACGAAGAAACCAAGGACCCCGCACTTGTGGATGACGAAGAATTCAAGAAGGAGCTTGAGAAAAAACTAGAGGTAACTTTCTGTTCGCAGGAAAAACTCGAATCAATGCAGTGTGTGCTTTGATACTAAGAAATAGATTATTACCGTAAATAATTTGAGTTATTGCTGTTTTCAACAAAGATTGGACATATTATGTAAGTACTGCATACATGCCCCACCAAGCTTATGGCTTTATTTAGTTCAGACTTCAATAAGTTTATTAAACCTATCTGCTGATGAAGATTTTCAGTTTATTGATTTCTTTGTTTGATGTATTTCATTCTGCTTATATAATTGTTCCCATGTGTTTTAAATGCCATAGCTATCTGCTCTCTGCGTAATGTTCCCTCTGAACAAAACATGGTATGAAATCAATACAGATGACTTGGTTATTTTTCACCCAGGGGAACACTGATCATGATTACTATGCTTGATATGATATCCCTAACATTCCCCAGACACTGCGTCTACGTTTTGCCATTTAGCTTCCGTATGGGAGCTGTTTTGTATGGAAAAGAGGAGGTGACTGTCTGACTGATTGGTTTATTTGGATATCAACTTAGTTGTTAGCAATATCTTATGTTTCCAGTATGGACATAAGCCTTGTTTTGTAAGTTAATTTTGGCTTGTTTGCAAATAGAGAGAATTGGAAGCAGCTATTGGAGGTTACCCAGTTCAGTCTAAGTTTTTATTGTGTATTTGTGTCAACTTACTGCTGTTATTCTACAATGCAGGCCAAATTAAAGGTTAGAAAAGGATGAACTCGAATAGAAAATTATAATTATTTATATTTGAGATATTAGATTTTTATTGTTGCTAATGAAGTATTACAATGTTTCATTCAATATTCAGGTTTTGCAGAAAGATGTGGATGGCCATGCTGATGTTAACCGCCGTCTGTCTGAGACCGGAGCAAAAAAGATGTATGATGACGACGCGGCCATGTCTGAGCGTCTCAAGGACGTGACGCTCAAATGGAACCACATATCTTGGCAGATATCCCAGATACAGTAAGTTTTCTCTAATGAATTGAGGAATATGAAATATGTTACAGATATGTGTGAGAACCAAAAGAATTAGTTTAGTTAGAAGTAATATTATAACTTGAAACCCCTTAAGAGCCAAAACTGAATTGCTAGTATGTGATTTACTGTCAGTGTTTTGCCCTCTAAGTAGACGCTTTGATAATTCTTTATGCCAGACAGTGTTTGGTCTTATAAGCGGTTGTCTATTTCATCTGAGAGAAGGTTTTTTTGAAGGGCAGCTAACATGAAAGTGTTATAAATTATGTTGACTCATTGTTGTATCTATTTGATTTTTGTTCCTGTTGTATGTTTAACCCTGTTAGCCTTGGTTTTTATACTACTGTATGTACTTTTTAATGTAGGAAGTATTCGGCCTTCGGTGTTTCGTTCATTTGCTAAGGAATTATGTAGTAAGCAATGCAGATTAAAAAGATACTTTTGTATTTGTACTTTTGATAATATGTATGTAATAATCTTATCGTAAGGCGAAATCTATTCAATTAAGGAAGGGACTTGCCATCTATACTTCATGTTCAGTAGAGTAATGATCATAGAATACCAAACCAAAATCCTCAACTTTTTTGTATTCTGATATAATCATCTTCTACTGCCTTTTTTACATGGTAGACATGTCTTTAAGCAACTATGCTTCACCAGATATGGATTAGAATTGCAAAACACAGTGCAAGGCTACAGAGAATCAGCTATTAATTAAGCGTTAATTGGTTCGGAACCGATGCAATTAACGGCTCATTTAACAGAGAGTGTGATCCCTTGCACGATAGCTATTTTCCTAGATTAAAGTCCTTGCTGCAGTTAACTGGAACAGTATCTAGAAGAATAATTCTGATTAACTGAGTCTGGTTTTTAGTAGATATTCATTTATTTTTGGATGAATATATATATTTCTATTTTACTAGCAGAAATCTTGAAAGTAAATTTAATCCTGGTTTTATAAGTGCAAATTTGTCAGAGGACAATACATACAGGCAATTTAGGAAATACAATTTTGCCAAGAAGTAGTTCGGATATTCTGTTTAACTCGAAATTAATCGTGGTTCAGGAAATAAGGCATTGTTCTTGGGGCGATTAAGGAATTTGATAATTATAAATGTAAACTTTATTTAAAGTATCTGGCAATATGATTAGTATGATATGGCATTTATTTTGAGTCAAAGTCCAAATTTTTTTATGTGTACTAATTTGTGGCATAGTTAATATCACATACATAGATCGCAAGCTCTGTCATAATATACAGGATGTTGAGCAATCAATTATCTTATTCATAATTCAAATCGTAGAAACATTTAAGAAGTTGTGACAACAAAGACAAGGCAATTTAAAAAAAAATCTGTATACCTCTAACATAAATTATTAATGTAATGTGTAGGCATCTGGTTTAGGGTGTGTGCTATAAAAGGAAATTGAGAAAGGCTAAAGAAATACTTTGGTCCGGTCCTGCTTACTTTAGGTGCTAATGTCATACAACTTAATAGTAACATCTATTACTTTGTACTATATTAAAATAGAAATTTGCAAGAAAATGTGAGAGAAAGTAAGGTTATGGAAAGAAAATTTAAAAAATGTCAACAGATGAATTTGCCATTTCATTATCTCTCCAATGCCTGATTTTATAATAACATTGCAACTTCATCCCGAAGCATATACCATCCCAGCTCCCAACTATGAAAATTTTGCGATGTTTCATTTTATAAAGTTATCATGTATGTCTCGTCATTATAAGACTACCAATGTAACACTTTTGAATGTTATCTCACCTTAATCTTTCTTCGCTTGAATTCTCATTATATTTTACACAAAGTCCGATCAATAATCGCCGCATTTGTTCCAGACACAGACTAGAAATGAACATAGAAAAGTGGAAAAGTCTCATCTCTGTCATGCAGGGAATGCTTGACTGGCTCAAAGTAAAAGAAGAAGAACTGATCAGGCATTTTTTCCAACTCGCCGGAGACCTGCAGATTTTACAACAGCAGAAGTCAGATCAAGAGGTAGTTTAGCATTCTTACGTAGAATGAGAATACTACTTAGTCCATTCTTCCTAAGTTTAATGTATTTGTTTTCCGTTTAGCTATTTGCTTTAGAAGTTAAAGCCAAGGAGGCTGTGGTTCAGGCCACACTTAAAACATCTTCTGATATTCTAAAAAAGCAGAAAAAGCTTGTTAGTAGTACAGATATCGAGAATATGGAAGGCAATTCTCATATGAAAAGGTAAGTGGTGAAGTCTCTAAGCATCTAGATTCCATAGCATAATAGTTTAACGCACCTAGTTTTTAATAGACAAGAACAAGAGCTTGAGAAGGATGCCAGACAAGTTCTCAGAGATCTTCGACACACGCACATTGGACTGGAGGATAAATGGTCGAAAGTCAAATCGAAATCGTCCCAGTGGCAACAAAGAATTACTGCCCTGCTTCCAGTAAGATTGCGCTTACTGAAAAAACTTGAGCTTCATTCATGTTGCATTTCTTAAAGTCATGAAGATTATGGGAAATAATTTGAAAAAAAGGTGTGAATCATTAGCATGGTATATCTGCAATCTCTCTCTTTTTCTATGCTAGAAATTAGAACTGCTGTGGGCGCAGATAGGAGATTGTTCCGGTATATTACAAGAAGCCGAGACCAATCATGAGAATTCACCAGCTGTCGGAGATCTTCCTATAGAAAATCTACAAGATCAAATAACGGAGCTGAAACGTTTCCAAACATCGTTCATGCAACAGATACAGCAAAGGGTTAGAAAGAATGTTATCCTAATTGCAAACATCTTGAAGCCTTAAAAACCATGCTTGTTTCCAATTCTTCTCTTCCATTTGTTCAGGTTGAAGAAATAGAGCAGCATCTAATGTCCTTGGAAGAGATGAAAGTCGAATTATCTTCAGACACTCTGAACCGCATTGATGAGGTATTACTAAACTTAACTTAGATAACTTTGTGAGAATATTTTTTGTAAAATTTCTATCCTGCAGATACGAATGCGATGGAAATTGCTTCAAGTTTCCACGGATGAAAGAATGAAGCAACTGGTCGAGGCAATGCGAGATTTTGGTCCCAACTCGCAGCTGTTTTTGTCATGTAAGTTGAAATTTCAATTTTTTTCCTGCTTTACTCAGGCGCAAACACTGAACATGCATGTCATGCGGGTTCAGTACAAATTACATCTCTACTCCCAGGTGATTTTGTTAATTATTAATGGTTATGGATTTTTTGTATTGTCCGTTCGTCATGATGTTGAACACCATACTGCTATAGAACTGTCGACAGTTGCCTGGAGTTTGTCTTTTTTATCTTATTTCTGATCTGAAATAATCCCAAATGATTTCACTCAATAAAGTATAAGAGAATCACAAGAATTAAATCAGCAATACATTTTGATAACTTCACTAGCTACATTACTACTTCACTAACATGTTAAATTATATGCAAGATACTCAATCACTGTAATAGTCATAAATTAACACTCATGTTTTTTCATATTTTTTCAGCATCTGTGGAAGAACCATGGGAAAGATCTGTAGCCAATAACCAGGTTCCATATTACATAAAGTAAGTTTTTTGTATTTAAATTGTTTCAATCCACTGCTGTGATGTTAAATCTTACGATTTGGATATATGAAATGCTATATATTCAGTTATAAGGCATTAAGGCCACTTTTAGACGCAACTCTACAAAACTTTATTCAGCATGATAAATGAAATGAAATCTTTTATTTGAAGTCATGAGAAGCAGACAACTGGCTGGGATCATCCCAAAATGGTTGAACTGATGAAATCAATGTTGGATTTAAACGATGTCAGGTTTTCAGCTTATCGTACAGCAATGAAATTGAGACGGTTGCAGAAAGGATTGTGCTGTTAGTCTCGTGTTCTCATCAAATAGTGAATTTTTCACTTTGTATGTATTGATGTATTTATATTTTGAATGTTCTCATATTTTCAGTGGACCTTCTCAAATTGAACACGATAATTGAAGCGTTTGACCAACACGATTTGTCGAACGAATCAATAGGCATCCTGCATCTTATCGGTTGCCTTACGACAGTGTACGACATGCTTGAGAGGTTGCATTCTTCCTTGGTTAATGTTCCACTCTGCGTAGATATGTGTTTGAACTGGCTACTTAATGTTTATGACACGTAAGTGATTTATTTGAAGATAACATGTGGAATGTTTGGTATAACTGTAATTTATGTTGTTTACTGTAAAGCCTTCTCTTATCTGTTACAGAGGAAGAAGTGGGTTCATTCAAACATTGTCATTCAAGGTTGGAATGATTTGCTTGTGCAAGGCCCCACTGGAAGACAAATATAGATGTAAGGAAAATTAGTAATAATAATAGTTATACCATTTTGTAGGCAGCCTTCCCGGGACTTGCATGATTAACTGTTTTGCCAGACCTCACTCGCCTCAATTCTATTATTCAATTTTATTCAGTAAAAATTGTATTTATATTGCAGACATTTTTCGACAAGTATCTCACCACACTGGTTTCGCAGACCAACTGCAGCTGAGTAAGCTCTTGCACAACTCCATGCAGATTCCCTTCCAATTGGGTGAAGCTACTGCCTTTGGAGGAAGCTCAGTAGAACCTAGTGTTAAATCCTGTTTCAAATTGGTGAGTTCCTGTGAGCCAGTTTGTGTTGCTACCTGAGTTTTTAAATAATATGAAGATTGTATGTATCGAAAAATTATTCAATGGCGAAATATAAATCAGACCATTATCCATGTCAAAATGAGACAATAAATTTCACATTCAACAAAATGTTGCTTTTGCTTATGCAAGGCCGGAGACAAACCAGAAATTGATGCTGCACAGTTTTTGGACTGGATGAAGTTAGAGCCACAGTCCGTCGTGTGGTTGCCCGTCTTACACAGATTGGTTGCGGCGGAAACGGTCAGCCACCCTGCCAGATGTGCTATTTGTCGGGAATATCCCATAGTGGGTTTCAGGTAATTTATTCACTTAACGCTTAGTAGTTTGAGATTATATTGTAATGCGATTGTGATTATTAGTAGGGCTTCTTAAGTAATTCAAGTTTGTTTTTCTAGGTACCGAAGTTTGCGGCACTTTAACTATGATATCTGCCAGAGTTGCTTCTTTTCTGGAAGGGTAGCCAGAGGTTACAAGTTTTATTACCCAATGGTGGAATACTGTACTCCTGTAAGTTCATTCCGATACCGTTTATTGTATAGTATAGTCATATGAGTTCCTCGTTATGTTTAGACAAGTCAGTATGTAATAAAACAATAATTTATTCATTCACACAGACAACATCAAGTGAAAATATAAGAGATTTTACTAAGGTACTGAAAAACAAACTTCGGCGTAAGAGGCTCCTGAAGAAGTATCAAAAAATCGGGTATTTTGAGAATGTGTTTTATGACTTTTATGTTATGGGTTTATTATCTCTTATATCTCTTGTCCTGTTTTAAAAGGTATCTGCCTGTTCAAAACGCTCAGAATGACAGTGAACAATGGATGTCGTCTCCGGACAGCACTATGAACAAGTCAGGAGACATAAACACTTCTCTCATTTTGTCGCCATCCCAACAACATAATATCATCATGAGCGATGCTCATAGCAGAATAGAAAGATTTGCAGACAGGTAAAGACAGATGGCTAAATAAATATATATGAACACAGTCAACTGTAGCTATGTCGGATTATCCCTTTTGACAAGCAAGCAAGGGTAGGAGATAACCATTCAACAATATATTCCATTATTGAAATTCTTGACCCTGATCAAAAATATACGCCATTACTATTTATGGTAATCAAGAAACACCGAAATATATTCAAGTCTGAATTTGCTTTTAGATTAACGAATTTGGAAGATGGTGATTCTATGAGAGAGTCTTTGTGAGTAAATTCAAGTCTTCTCTATACAAAAGTTTTTTTAAGGATTAACTTTTATATTTGCTATCTACAGAGATGAAGAACACGATCTGATTCTTCAGTATTGCCAAACAGTAGGAGCTGAAGGAACCATCAATATTCATAGGGTATGACTTGCTGGCTTTTTGTTTTGCTTTATCAACATACTCGCGTATCACCTACATACATCATTTTTTTCCATTGCAGACACGTGACCACACCATTGATGTGTCTGCTCAAGACAGACTTGATCTAGATATGGTAATCAAGGAATTAGAAGAAGAGAATGAGCGATCTTCAGATATTGTGTAAGTAGCTTTCGAAGCTTTGGGATGTTTTCTTTTCCATCGTGAAAAACTATGTTCATGGGATGTAAAATACAACTCATCATTGCAGGATAATGTTTTCCCTCTTGCCCATCGTAAAAATTATGTATAAAGGATGTAAATTCCAACTCCTCATGGTTAGATAAAGTTGTAAAGTTTTCTCTCTTGTCTGAGCACCCATCAAATTAACCTATCTCTTAAAAAACTAGCGATGTAGTTTGAATTGAATGCTATACTGTGTTAGCTACACATGTACACACAAGCTACAATGTAATTTCCTTAAATACAGTAACCTTGTCAATTTGCTGGTATGGAGAAAATATTAAATATTTTTTAGATATCATTCTGGAGGCGAAGCAAACCTTTTACCTGAAGAACGTGACCAACTGATCAGCGAAGCAGAGCGGCTTCATGAACACAAGGTGATGACCATATGCCTCTAAATCATAACGTGCAGTTAACCTCCGTTTGTTCAGGCCATGCTAAACGCATCAAGTTATTTCAGGATCATCTCGAAGGAAGGATGCAGATGCTGTCGGAACACAATCTAAAGATTCAGCAGCAGCTAGGCCACATCAAGTCCCTTTTTGTAATTGCTTATTAATATAATTGATGTTTTATTCCGAAAACTCAGATTTAAACACTTGGTTGAAGCACCGATGCTCTAACTAACTCAATGCCTTCTCACTGTAACTAGTTAGAACCAGATACTAATGGATGTGTCATTACTTAACTTGAGCTACTGCGATTGAAACAATAAATCACTAACATTACACAAGTGATAAACGTATTGGTTACATGAAGCAATAACCGTTTTCTTTTGTTTCTTTCAGTCTAAGAACCCATATCAAGAAAATCTGGAAGATGTCTCTGTTTCAGGTATTATGAGTTTGTTATTAAAGCAATTGCTACACCAATTGCTGTGTGAATCTAACGTGACATGTATAACCTCATTATTACCAGCTTCAGATCATGTCAATAGACTGCTTCAATCAACTCACATGAGAACGGAAATAGACGAAGCCGGGATCCCAAACTCCAGCGAAGTGAAGTGATCCTTGATGCCCGGTTGTCATTAGTCATATGGTTTCCACTAGCTGACACGATTTCACAAGTGTCACATGCTACATCAGCTCCTTTCTATGGAGTTCGAATGCGAGACCGAACCATTCACAATTGTAAAGAATATATTTATTGTCTTTTTCATTGCCACTTCTTGTTATTTTTCCCAACATGGTGTTTTTTTGTATGATTACATCGCTTATGTTTCATCTTCACTACTAATCTACATTAGCCACGATATCTTGTCTGCAAGTATCACAGATGATGTGTGGCTGCTGATAAAGTTGGGTTAGTGTTCTATGGGGTCCACTACTCAGGACATTCAAACACAGAAAGCAAAATATTCGAAGTGAAATACTTCTGTACTTTAACTCAGATACTTTTGAGTGATGATTTCTCGAAGTTTGGGTTCTTAATCTGGTGCTGATTGTGATCATTATAGTTCGCATTTCAGGTCATTTCAACAGCATGGTATCAGCAGCCTCACTAATGTGTGAAACTTTGCATTGTCTTATCAGGGAATGTTGTCATAACTCATCGTAGATTATAGCAATAACCTTCTCAGATTTTTCATTGAATCATGTCGATACTTCCTTCCACCATTGCATTTTTATCACATCAAATGCTTGTTCCTGTTGAGCACTTTGTTTAGCTTCATCGTTAGTCACGACCATTTATATACTAACGCTGCCAAGTATTTAATGCGTTTTGATACAGCCCTTTGCATTCGTGGTGAAACTTTTTTGGTACTGTACTGTATGTCCCTTCATTTTATCTCAAAAACCCACACTTGTGTGATTCTAACAAACTATTGATTGAATTAATTCCTCATTATATTGGTAATCGCTTTATCATGTCTATGTTTGTAATATATGTATATTATTAGCAATAATTATAATAATATTTTTTAGAATTTTAATGACATATTTTTTCCGTACATGTTTTCAAACTATCTAGTTGGTTGCTCTTTAGTTGTGAGCTTGTGATAGAAGGTGATTGGGTTAACTCTTCCACGAGCATAATGGTACAATTTTCTTGTTCGTGATGATGATCTTTGCCAAATTTATTTTCTAATCTGAAGCCATAAAAGTTGAAAATAAACTCACACTACACTAAGCATTTTTATTGCAGGTTCCACCCCATAGGTGTGTGATTACTACTCTGCATTATCGAACTCTAAAAACCCAAATTGCTAGTGTTTTGAATAGGCCGATGTTTCATCTGCTAAGCGGTGCCAAATCTAGTGTTACGACTCCACAATTTGAATTTATTTAACAACCTTTCTGAAGTAACTATTCAGAATAGAGTAATGATAAAGTATGTTTTGGATGTGCATGTGTGTTACCGTATATAAAATTATTTTTATTACTGATTCCGTTCGGGAATCCTTTGACTCGTGGTGCTAAAGGACGCCAATTACAACCTAAGATACAGTACATTGATCAGTAAGGACTGATAAACTTTACGAGAATCACGCAAGCAAATTCAAAACGAATATTTCGATTCTCGAGCATTGAACCAGCTACCGCAGAGAAACTACCGTCACGTGATCCATGACGTTCATCCAGAGTTGCTCATGGAGGTTCTGGTCAAGCTTGAAAACACACATCAGAGGTCCTCACAAAGGCGGTTTTGTAATCAAAGGGAATCAAATTAACCATTTACAATCGAACAACGACGGCAAATCAGTATTGGTAAGGAACTCGACAGTATGGTAGCATTTTACTGGTTCTGTGCTTAATCTGTGTGTTCAGACGTATTGCCGCCGTTTCCTGCTGCTTGAATAAGGTAAGTTAGAATAAATTCTGCATTATATTTAGCAGTCTTCCTTGGAATTAAAGTGCGCCCGTTGGAGTGGCAAATTGGGCACTCTAGAGTCTAGATCAATAGCCGTAGAGCATTGGTTCCCAAACCCTTTAAAAAAAATTGCGTAGCGGCCCCCTGATTTTTTTTTAAATGATTCGCGGTCCCATAAAAATATATATTGAATTATTATGACGCTGGACTTCCAGTCAAGTACTTTAATGCTCTGGTTCGAGATCGCTCCAGTTCGAACACGTGTGAACTCATTTTCATTATTATAGTAAACTAGGGAAGCAACTTAAAAATGTATATTTTTGTTTCTTAAATTCATTTAGTACAAGTCAATGTACTTCGAGGTCTCTAAAACGGCTTCGCGGATCCCTTCGGGGGGCAGTTTAAGAACCATTGCCGTAGAGCTACTTTGTTGTTCTACTGCTAGGTTTCTAATAAGCCTGAATTGTCCTTTGATTCCTTACAGACCTAATTATTATTATTAGCCTCTCCAACTACCCTTCTCCATTGGCACAAATTATGGCATCCCTACATAAAAACATTGACAAGTATTTGGAAATATACAGAAATTTTATTATCAAACCAGATGAATTTAAACATTGATTTATTGAATATCAAAATTTGCTAAAAGAATTCTGTAATGCTAGCTATAACATAGAACTATTTAACTCGAAATGTATGTTAAAACCTCAAATAAAACGAAAGAACAGGATCTTCCCAGCAATGTAACAAGACTTGTGGCTCGCAAAAATAAAGAACTGCATTAACATTGCAAGAAGACTTAACTTGTAACCTTTGCTGCGAGGCAGTGGAAGAAATGCCACATCACGAGTCTCCAGCTTGGAACTGCATCAGTTGCCGTAATACTGAAAAGAAGAATTGACTGATATGAAAACAAGCATAAATGGACTCAGACCGATAGAGTTTGTGGTTTACATACCGGTGACTGGTCCGGCATGCCAGGCTGACCACCGATTGGTCCAGGAGATCCAATTTCACCCATTCTGTATCCTTGCTGTTGGTACATGAGAGTTTGCGCAGGAACTGTATACTGTTGTTGTTGTTGTGGTGTCCCTGGCATGACATAACTGCCATGCTGCATTGAATGTTGTTGATGGAAATCTGGCGTTCCTAGAGACATGGGTTTTTAAGTGGACTGGATGTCATGTACAAAATTGAACATATTAAACTACAAACCCTGTGGTGCTGGCGAAGGCATAGCATGTTGTGGAGACGTCATGGTTATATTTGCACCTATTAGGTTTCGATTTCTAAAAAAAATAGAAGAATAGTTACTTAACTTCTTTTTTTAATGACACTGCTCTAAGCTGGTACATGATAAAATTCAAATTAACTCCCAACATGGCTAAAACCATAAAGTTATGAAAACTAACACCAAGAACTACCCAGCTAATTATCCTCAACCCTAGCTTCACTAGCCTGTGAGTAGTCATCTTCTTTTTCACATCAGCAAATCCAAACATAGAAGCAAAGTTATCATCATCCTCATCACTTGTAATCGTTGAATTCGGCGAAATCACATCTCGTGCTCTTTTAGTATAAGGATCATTCATTTTTTTCAAAATCTTTTGAAATGGGTCGGGGGTTCCTTCTTCATCAGAAGAATAAAAATCAACTTCTTTGCCACCATCACTGGTACGACAATCATCTTCGTCCTCTGTTGAATCAAAATTGAATTCCAGGGTTTCTCTTTGATTGCTTCTCTCATCTGTGCCCTGCCTACTATAGGTAGATATATTTTGGCTGCTCTGGCTGTGGACTTCCTTGATGATGTCAGAGAAAACCCCAAAGCCAGTTTCATTACTCTGTTTCTCTTCCCTAAACAAAGCTGCCATAATTTCATCTTCTCCTAGCTTTTTGTGGATATTCTGTGATGGTGATGTTACATACTGTTCATCCTCGGAAGTAGTGGTGTTATGCCCCTCATCAAACTTTTTGCTTCGGACAAGACTCTTTTCAACAGATCTCTTTATTCCTGCGATTATTTTGGAAAACGGATTGAAATGATGGACTTCAGGGGCAAGGTGGAACTCGTCCTCCATCACAGAATCTTCAAAATCTCCGGTTTCATTCAAAAACCTTGACGCTGCATCTTCAAATAGTTCATGTGCTTTCTCTGACATCTCTATCTCCTGTTTCTCGACCTGTCCTGAATAAGAATTTATCTTTGGTGCAACACCCCTGGACTTTCCAACCTTACTGCTCGAACCAACTGTAGCTTTACTCGGTTTATTTTTTGCGGCAGGTACTTTCAGTGGCTTTTTCTGCTTCCGTGTAGGTTCCCTTACTGTCTTTTCCTTTTGAGAGTTGTTGCTTCTGGGAGATAGAATGGAAGGATAGCTTGTCGACTCCGGTTTCATTCTAGATTTAGTTTTTAGTGGACTGACTCCATAAAAAGTGGCAATCTCAAATGGGATTTCTCTCTCTTTGTTGTTGGGATCGATCTCCAATCCATCCATCAACATTTTTGCATCATTCATAGTATCACTCAAATCACCAGTGAATGTATAAACGCTGGAAGCGTCGTCAACAATCTCATTCTCAATATTCTTACTTCCACTTCTCGTACTGGAAACTGCCTTTTTCAACCTTACATCATTCCCTTCTTCATCATCTGTGTAAGAAGGGGCCGGTTTTCCACGCAATCTTTCAGAATATCGTCTGCTCTTTGTCGACGACCGACTGCTACTGCCTGTTTCAAATTTTACCTCGCTCATTCTCTCACTAATTTCATTCACTTTCCGACTATTGAACGTATCCCCCGAACTCTGGCTTGCATTATCGTCATCGAAAATCGATGCAAATATAGATTTTTGCTTCTTCTGTTCAACTGGTGCCTGAATTTCAAATTCCAGATGTGTCTCGGAATCCTGTGCTTTTTGTTTTAGTCTGTCACTTGCCCTTTTATTATCCTTAGCCTTCAATTTGCTACTAGTTAGCCACTGATGCAAGCTTTTACTCTTCCTGTAAGGATGCATGCTATTAGTAATATTCACAATCAGTATAATACAAGCATTGCAATATCTAACATTTCAACATATACTTACCGTGCGGTTTACAAAGTATATACCCAACCATTTGTCCTTAATATCATATCTGCTGTATTAACTGTTCATAATCATATTTATGATGAACTGTAATTTGTGGCACTTCGGTTGGGGATCTGGCATATTAGTTACTAATATAGAAATAAACTTGAAATAATACCTCGGATAAGCCATGACTGCACTTGCATCTTCTGATGGTCTCATTTGTTTTGTTGCATTTGCCTCTCGTACAGCTGTTGATGCATGCTGTTAATAAGATTTTTATGCTTTATGAACCTGATCATTACAGTTACAGACAACAGTACAGTAGCTCCCTAATCATGGATTGGTTCCTGGGTCCAAATGTTCTCAAGTCCAACATTATTGTTTTCAATACAGAATACTGTACACAGTAATGTAAAACAAGTTTCTACATTGTGTGTGTGTACCCAAATAATACTCGCATATTTCAATCCATAAATCAATGTTTAAATGCAATATTATTCCTTTATATATATTCCAACATTTGGTTAGTTAATAAGTAAGGAAGTGCCAATATAAAACTGTTATAACATATAACTTTTAGGTCATAATTCTACAAGGTACAATTACCTTATTAAGTATTACCTGTGGTGGGTTTATGGGCGTCATAGGGGTAGCGGGACTCATTGGTGTTGCCGGGGTCATGGGAGTAGCGGGTGCTTCCATATCTCCTTCGACTTGACGTCTCTTCCTTCCTCTTCGTCCCTAATCAAGAAATAATGACATTTAGTAATACATATAACCTAGATTCATGAGAATTGAGACTTCGTCATTAAATGTTACATAAAAAATGCACACTTACTTTTATTGCCTGTTTAGGTACAACATCAACATCATCAGCTCCTTGTACCAAAGAATTGCGATACGTTACAAGAGGTATCCAGCCTGAATCGTGAGAGATATGTTATGTTTACATATGATAAATATCAATTTATATTGAAGCTACTTACCAACAAATTGATTGCTAAGCATTTGTGGTTTAATATGCTTGTCCAGGTAATTGACTCTGCAAAATATAACATGGTATAAAACGAAACGGAACTCTTCACACCACAGAAACGAATCTCAAGGTAATTATATTTTTCCTCTGCTTACACTGTCTTTCTGTCCTGCTTCATTAGTTTTGCTGAAAATTCAACAAGAATGCTGAGAAAACTCAGATTGCTTGGAGGCTGAAGATCATTCTCAATTTCATCTTCACACTTGAGCGCAAAAAGGATGCCTTCCCTGCGAAAAAATTATCCCAATGAGCATTACAGACTTATTGGAGAAAGGTGAATCATATACTTATGGAGCATGGCCACTGCATCTCTTGTTTTAACTTGATCTAAACCAAATGTCAAAGCAAAGCGACGGGCTAGTTCTTTCATGTGACCGTATTCTTGTGAACTGTGGTCTAGCTGTCCTCCCTGTAGCCTCAGTGTTTCTCTATACAGCTGAAGAAATAAGGTTAATACTAGTTAAAATTTACCAATTTAACTTGTATGTATTCCATGCAAGTTCACCATCATGAGACTCAAAGTTAGAGTATGTGCGCAGGCCATCTTGTTCGCGTGTCTCGATCTACTGATGGTTTCTTTGATGATGTCGCCATAATCGGAATAAAACCTGAATCATATTGGTTCAGGAGTTATGTATGATAAAGTATATTCAGGATATACTTGTTGTATGATAAAGAATTTACCTTATGTATTGTTGAAATATAGATGATGCCAACTTGAGATCAATCATATTGTACACAAATAATTTGCAAATGGCAGCAAGTAGCAGTCTTCTGTGATGGAGGGCATCTATCTTGGCTGTATCTTCCTCATCTATAAAGGTAAATAATTTAATGTGATGTATATGTAGACAATGATTTGACTTTCTAAAAATCCAAATATGCAGCCACAGAGCTACAGGTAATATTTTACCATCATCATCCTCATCTGGCGCTATGAAAACATAGGTGTTAACAAAATCAACAAGATGATGCTGAAGAGTGTCGGAAGCTCTCTGGACGAGAGGTCGAAGAGCGTAACACGAATGCGCTAGCTGACCGGAGAAAAACACTAAAACATCACAGATTCCCATGTAACTTGCTTCCTTCACCTAGGAAACATTATATATTGTAAATAGTGTCCACAAGAATCAAATTATAATGATAAAATGAAAAGTCCTGTACATGTGGGTGTGGAGACTGAGCGAGCATTTCTTCACAAGATGTCAAGTATTCAGTTACTCGCTGACGCAATTTCGATACAGCTTGTTTCTGTTCCTGTTGTTCTGCTTTCCCGCTCTCCTCCTTGGTTTTCACCACGGCCAGATTGTAAGTGAGATCGCAGTGGATGAATTCAATTGACTGTCCGAGCATCTGTAAAAAAATGTTGGTTTGAAAAAGATATTTGAAAAGACGTCCAATGTGCAGGTAAAAAAGGTCTAACATCTTCCGGTATATTTATTTGCTTCTCGTGAAACATGGTGATGACAGAATTAACTTTGGAATACAGATCGCACTTCGATAAGTCATTGTGTCTGTAGAGCTGAGACAACCTTTTGAGCGCCTGAACAACGTTATATATTTCCTCATCGTCAGCTTCGTTCCCCTGTAATAAAAGAAACTGATTATATATATGGGTTGGTGAAGATTCTCCCTTTAATTTTCTATGTTGGTGTCAATCTACTTAACTTTATTTTACATAAAGTACATATTCTGTAACAAAATATAAAGGTGCGAGAGATGAAACGAAATTGTTGATTTAGCAATGTCCTTCACTGACCGCTTCTTTAAATATATCTAGAGCCAGTGTGAAACTCTCCATCCATGAATCAACTACAGCCTGTCGTTCGATCTGGGCCTTGTCCGCTATTGTGTAATCTCCGTCGCAAAGCACACTGTAGGTCATCGAAGCCTGCTCAAGCACGTCAATGTCAGTGTGCTTTTCCACCACGACGGCCATCTGTCGAAGTAGCATTTCCAAATGCTTCCACAGTCTGGAATGGAAGTGTACAAAGATAACTTGAAGAAACATATCATTGGAAGCTATGGCAGTATTGTTAAATTAGGTTACCTGCTGGTTGTGTACAGTTGAAGATCAAAATATCTTGGAATCTGCAACAACAGTGCTACTTTCTCTTTGTCCATTTGATATTTATTGAGCAGAGGTGGTAGAGCTACCATGAAATGCTCAGACAATCGGACACGATCTTCTATAACTGTTCGACGATCACGAACTGCCATTTTCTAGTTTAGAATATATTCATTTCGTAATAAGAAAACAATTCTGGTACCAGTCTTAATATCGACATCGTTGGCATTGGCACTACCTTAGAATATCCTTGTCTTCCGGTGGGTGGCGTCCCTTCCGCAGCTTGCTTAACCGAACACACCATGATGTCGACCAAGGCGCTCTCCTGACGAGTGTCAAGCTGGTCCTGATCATTAGCTGGCTCTTCCAAAAGCAGATCTGTCATGCAGTCCCAGTCTTTAAGCATTGTAGATGAAACATCCCAGAGAGAATCCACAAGATAGGATGCATGTTCATGGAGCTGATTAAGAAAAATGCATTGTTAACATTGTTGCGTCTTGTCACATACAAAATCATTATTTTTTACCTCACTCTCTATGAAAAAGAGAACCATATCAGTGAGAAGAGGAGCATTCACACTTCTCCTCCGTCCTCTTTTAGTATATTTTACTGTGTCTCCCTGTAATATTTCAGGATAAAATATCATGCCCCAAAATGCGACTAGAAATATAATATGTATATGATATAAATGTATAGTACTAATGCAATGTCACACCTTGTTTTCAAACAGTTGCTTGTTGAGAAACTCTGCAGCAGCAACGGCAACTGGTCGATGTACAGAATAAACAAGCTGGTATACACTTTCGCTGTCACTTGATGATAACACAGGAGTATCATAGCCACAGTGTCTAAAAATTGTATGGCAAAAAAACTTACTTTACTATGGCTGAAACAGACCGGCCTTGCCCTGCCAAGAAAATAATTTCCACACTAGGGAAGTAACCCCTTCAGAAACCTTCACTTTATTTACCTATAGGCTACCAGTGCTTATTCAAATAATGAAAATATCACAGGTGGGAATGCACATCATTTAAAGGCCAGCCCAAAGTCCCTTTCAAGCAACTCCAGAGAAGTAACCGCACAAAAACCTTTCCCTTATTATCAACAGTCTGGCAGAGAGATACATAGTATTGCTATTACTTACTGAAGAATTAAAATCAAAAGCTTTATAGCAAGCACAGCAACATCATATTCCTTATCGAGGGTCATGGACACGATCCGATCCTTAAATCGACTCGTGAAGAGCTTCAGATCTTTGGTCATTTCGTCATCACGATAGAGACCAATGAGAGTCTGCAGGCATTTCAGTCGAACTTCTTTTTGCTGGTGAGCAAATACAATATTTTACTTTATTTACTGTATATCATATTTTTACTTTTGATACATGACTGGCCAGAACCAATAAAATTAATAGGACTTGAATCAAACCTTATCGTGCAGAGTCCAACCAACATACTTCAGGTAACTGTCTGTGAGAAAAACTTTCGGAAACATCTTCATCCAAACTCCAATCTCTTCCATACATAGAGCTCGAATATCAGCGATGAAGTCTCGATAGCGGTGTACGAATATGCCCTGAGTGAAGTTGGTAAAGAAATGAAATTTTCAACAACACATAGAAAACATTAGTTTCAAATGAATAATCCCCATAAAAAATATTACCTTGAATATTCCATTTAACATGCTCTCTATTTCTGTTTGCTGATCTTCAAGCTAAACAAAATAATTATAAATCAATAGTAATGGTATCATTGTATAATAACCCATGAGCTATTCCTTACATCTTTTCGTTTTTGTAGGAGCATATCAAGCTTTTCTGAAGCTCTTTTATTGAGGTTTTTGTTTCGTTCTGCCTCGTATTGTCTCTGGGTATTATCAAGGCTGACGCTAAGTTGAAGAGCAACATTGACCAGGGCTGTCATCAGTTTCATTGCTGGGAAATGAAAGGTATGTTATAACTAGCCACAATTTTAAATTAAGAAGAGAAAACTCTTGTATAGATGATACCTGCAAGAGTAGCAGTGTGGCGAAAAGCACGGACTTGCGAGTTGCTCAATTCTGTCAACAAGGTGAGCACGTTGTCCATCATGAATTGGTCATATATGATCTGATACTGGCATTGTCTAACAAGAGCCTACATGGAATAATAACATAACAATTTTTATATATAGAGACCGATGAATTGGACAAAGTACACAACCATTCAATGAAACGAGATACCTGGACGAAATCGGAAAAGTTTGAGCGAAATTTCTTGTAGTTCAAGCCAGATGCAATGAGTGGGTAATCTCCACTATCCTGCACAAGGAAAACAAAAACATTAAGACCCCTGTGAGTACACTTGATACTATTAAGCGTTGAATATTCACCTCATCAAATTCTTCTGTCATCCTCTTAATCACGTCCTGAAATCCTTCCGAGGCATCACGAAGCATTTCCGGGGTGACTGTTCCCTTGCACCCGGAAGTGTGGATGAAAAACTGGATGAGATCAAGCAAGGCCTCGTTGCGATCAGCCTGCAAAGAAAAACCCAGAGGTATTTTTGCTCTTAACAATCGTAATTCAAATTAAAAAAAATAAATTACCTTGTAGGCTTCAATCCAGTCATCGACGATGGCAGTCATGGCCATTTTTCCTTGTCGCACAACCTCGAATAAGGTGACCGCCATTTCACTGTCGTGTCTTGCACGTTTCTGTGCTTGCTAAGATGCAGGAATAACAGTCAAAAATTATACCATCACGTACAGCGCTTACATACCAGTATGTTAGTTTTGGCAAGGACTTTGAAACACAACTATGAATAGGAATTAATCCTACCAGTATTTTTCCACCTCTGGGACGCTTTCTTGCTTTTGCGCCTTGCTGTCGCTCGACATCTTCGTCAAAATCGCTGTCGCTAGGGCTTTCCTCTTCTAAACTAGGTTGGCCGGGCATAATGCTAGTTTGTTATCTTGCAATTACCTTGTAACGACTGTGAAATAAACACAAACGTTCTCAACAAGAATCTGAATTCTGTAAAGTGTAAACAATCAATCAAAACAAAACTCCACTATCGCCATTTTAGAATCTGTCATGCTTCATTGATGTCTGATTTGCCGCCATTTTTTCGCTGTTTTACGTAATTTGTCGGAATGTTTGGCATTCATCAGACGGCAATTAAATGGGTTTTCAATTTGATTTTGCCAAAGTATAGCGTAGCATAGTCGCATAGGACTATTTTTCTGTCACGATATATGCATTGATTAAAAGTTCAAATAATATTTGAATGAATCATTGAACCATAATCACCGTAAAATCAACGAAGCATAGAGTTGAGTCATGGGACGGAACAAACGAGCTTGTTATTTTAATGGTCGTAAACATCTGCGCATTGATTACTTGTGTTTGGCCCTACCAAGCATACGTGAATAGTAATCTTCATACCGTACCGAGATTACTATTCCCTCCCTATACGACTACCTAGGTATATGATGTACATTTCTTTTATAGTCCGTAATTTAATATAGCGCAACCAAACCTCTGAAACACGATCACCTCCTCATTTAGCTTTTATTCATATATTCACTAAACTATCATAGGGAGAATGAGTGCTCAACTCCCTGCAGCCTTGAAGGCAATTAATCCTTTCCTTAGAACAGCAAAAGACATGAGAAGTAGAAACGATGTCATTGCATATTATTGTGAGTATGCTTGAAACTTTGAAATCTTGTCTCGAAGTTCAACTTGGATTAAATTTACTTGTTTCATCCATTAAGGTGAACTTCATGCCATGCAAACTGGAATGAAGATTGGTTCAACTCCTGAATCGAAAAAGTTTTTAATTGGTTTGATGGGTTCTTTGGAAAAGGTGTGTGATTGTTGTTATTAGGGAGATGATGCTGCTAAGTTGTTGATAATGGCTATTGAAACTAAAATTATAGCAAAAAGGAATCTTGGTACAAGATGAAGAGAAGAGGGAAGCTCTTTCATCTGATATGGTTGCACAAACAATGATTGAGAACAAAGCATTGGATTTGTTTGGAATCGCTGATAATAAAGACCGGAAGGCTGAGTTCGATAAGTAATGTTGATGTTGTTGCATTAATAACGTTTTACATGAAAAATTATTAAGAAGTTGTTACCTGATCCTCCAGAAATGTCGTCAAAGCCTATTACACCTCAGCTATATTGTTTGATGTCGCTGAAGGTCTTGGGGAGCTTGAGGATGAAGGGAAGCATAGGAAGTATGCGAGATGGAAGGCTACATACATTCATACTTGTTTGAAGAACGGGGAAACTCCACTGCCTGGACCTTTAGGCATGTCTGATGAATGGCTCGGAGAAGGTGAACGTACCATATTAATTACATCAAAGATCCTTGGATTAATATTTTTCAGAAATAAGGGTAGATGGTAGAACCTTAATCTACCTCATGCAAATTCTATGTATAGTATGAATCAATCTTTATATCTTTGTTGTTAGATGAAGGGGCAACTGGAAGTGACACTGACACGATCCCTAGTGTTCCCAGTGATCAGCCTAGTTCAGGTCCCTCGAATTCATATGCTCCCTCACCCCCCAAACCTGCTGCTCGTTCAAAACCCACGGATACTTCTTCAACTAGCATGTCACAAATTCCATATTATGAGGACTCGGTCGAATCAAAAGGTGTGATTCTGAATGTACCACGTAAAACCTCATTTTTTCAATATAACGATTTTTACCACAGAAACTGGTGAGGATGCCTGTGACCTTAGTCCAGCGAAGTTCAACAGAGCTGACAAACTTTGTAAATATGCCTCCAGTGCCATCATGTACCAAGATGTACCAACTGCATTGGAAAACTTGGAGAAATGCATAAGATTATTGAAAACAGGACAGGAAGATCCTTAAAAGTCATCCCAGCCTCCTAATGGGTCGGTGGTGAGCAAGCCTAACATTTTATCAAACTATTCAAGTAGATTGACTAACTCAATAGTCTATTTTGCACTTAACGTACTTTAAAGCATCAATAGCAATTGTGCAGTAGTCACTGAATCACATAACCCAGTTTGATTTTTGTTTTACCCGATTGTTGGAATGTTTGAAATAAAATTTTCCTTTATTATGAGCTGTCATGTACATAAAATTATTGTGTAGTTTGCTCCTAGAAATATGGCTCCATATCCTATCAATCATGGCGATGTAAGTAGTTTGTTGAAATTTTGTTAAAATACATAGTGGTCACCTCACTTACTTAACAAAGCATCCTTAACCGACAACTAATTAAGATTTCAATCCATAGCCTAACAATGTATATATATCCTTTCTCTTCCACTAAATATATTTCACTCAGAATGATGTTTTATTTCACTTCATATTTAAATGTCATTACATAGTTTCTACTGGTAGTTTTACAGCTAACTTGTATGTTTTCATCGCAGCCATGTAGGTCTTAGCATTGATGATTAAAGGGGGCACAAGAGGATGTCGATATCTCGTGTTGTATCCGAGCAATCTCTTCCTAATATTTTCCTCAGTATACACGTTCAAACCTCTTTGCAGAATCGCTTTCACCGAAGTTCTGTTCACATTCTCATTGTTGGCCATAGCTGCCTGTTGCATTTCCTTTACCTTTTCCAAAATATCTGGCCGCAACAGCGAAGTGACTATGCCTGTTTGCGATAAAATGAATTCGGGAGAGAACTTTTCAAGAACTGAGCTCCGTGGTTTAGCTTCTCTTTCTTCACTCGGTTTTTGGGAAGGCAGTTCGTTCCAACCGACATGTAAGACATCTGTGGGTCCCTCTGTCGCTTTCCTTTTATCCTTATCACTCTCAATAAGTGAACCCAATTCCTTGTCACCCATTTCTGAACGGGCATTTGAATCCTTTTTCTGTTTTGTAGATCTTTTATCAGTTGCAGAATCAAATGTGGAATCTCTATTTTTTTTAACCTTCACGTTTCCTTGAGAGCTTCCAATTTTTTGCTTGCGCACGTGATCGTTTGTGATTCTAGTATGCTGTGACATGTGACGCTTGGCTGGAAGTCTTTGATTTTTAGAACCCCTGTAGACATCATCAAGCTTGGGTGGTGGCTTCTCAGAGGACTGGCGATGTGAGGATCCGGATCTTGGTGGCTTTTCGGAGGACTGGTGATGCGAGGATCCGGATCTGCTTGCTTTGTATTTTCTGGTTTTCGTGTTATAATCTTCCTGGCTTCTGGAAGTTACTTCGCTTTCAGTACGCGGGCGGGAATTATGACTTTCTTGACTTGACTTTAAAATTGTACTGTCCTTGCTTTTCAGTGGTTTCTTCATTCTATGTCCAACTGAATCAACAACATCATGATGATGTTCATAGTGATCGCTCTTATCACTGTAGGCTGAGGATCGCTGATGAGGAGATATTATTCTGTCAACCCGTTGTGAAGAAGATCTAGAATCTCTACTCTTGGATCTTAACTGTCTCTCCCGCTGTCGCTCATTACTATTATTCCTAGAAGTTGATTGGAATTCCCTTTCTCTTCTAGTAGTCTCATAATTGTCTTGCTGAGAGTATATGTGTTTCATTGGATGTTTGGAGGGTGAAAAACCAGAACGTGAGCGACTTCTGGGTGCGTTGTTGTCCTTGATGAAATGTCGAGATGGTGCAGGTTCTCTATTTCTCTCCCAACTGTCTTTGGAATGAGATCTAGGAAAATGATCTGGACGGGACGACAGGAGTGGGAAGGTCGGATCAAGCATATTTCTCTGGGGAATAAATTTACTCGAAGGGGTCTCGTAATGCCTATCTGATTGAGATACTGACACTAGAGGTGGTCGTACGTGCCGAGCCTGTTTCCTTCCTGTGTCGTTGGTCCATTCTGATGTTGAAACCTGCACTCTGTCATTTTGATGATGCTTAACTGACTTCATATAAGTTGGATGATGATGGTGTTGTGGTGTAGAGTACTCAGATGTTCTTAATTTCTCAGGGACATGCTTCGGATGACTACGATTACTGTGCTCACTCTCTCTGTATTGGTCCTTACCGTGTCTTTCTCTATCTTGCTGTCCTCTTTCAGAAAGCTTCTGTTCCAACCTACCGTGAGTTTTGTCAGTACGATACAATGGGGATATTCGTTTCTCCTCAACCTTCCGATTAATCTGTTTGTGACTTCTTTCTTCATCCCTGAAATCCTGGGCTGTATGGATTTCCCTCTTCTTGTGATGCTTACCTTTCTCCAGCATGATGTCGTGCTGCTGCTTCGCCGGAACCTCATTGTCTCCAGATTCCGAATAACTCTGACTTCTGTCTTCTCGCTTACGTTTGCCCATGCGCTTTTTAACCACCTTTTTGTTCTGTTTCTCACTTATTTTATCTTCACGATCTTCGTCATACCCTTCTTTATCAACATCCTTCAGATCTGGATTGGTCTCCTTTCTTTTTTTCTTCCGAATTTTTTTCTTTTTCTTACTTTCTTCGGCACTATTTGAAGAGTAGCTATCGTGGATGTCAACATCACTGCCTTGTGAAGACTTGGAGTAGTATTCCTTCTTGTAAGATTTCACAGCAGATGCTTCGGCAATGTCTTCTTTTAGACTGTATTGCTTCGAATGCCCGCCATGATATTTATCTACCTTTTCCTGTTTACTTTTCACAAGTATGTTTTTCGAAGAACTTTGCGTTTTATGTTTATAGACATCGTGGTCTCTTCTACCATCGCGGTCATCGCTGGATTGGCTTCTCGATCCGTATTGTTGAGAGTGATGCAGGTTTGCCTTGGGCGCCTCGAACCTTTTTCTTTTTGGTTTTATAACATCCTGTTCAATGGCCATTTCTCTTTTCATTTTATGTTCTGCATGTTTTTTTACCACTTTCTTCGTACTCTTAGGAGCAACATCCGCGAGCTCACGATAGTCATCGGACGTGTCTTCGTAAACATAAGATTCTTTATCGTAGTATTCCTGGGACTTTTTCGAAGAAATTTTAATAGCTTTAACCTTAGCTCTGCCACTCTCCTGCGATCTCTTATTATCCGAATCCATCACCTCCTTCGTTTGTTTCAATTTCTTTTTCTGCTTTGGCAGTTCTCTGTATTCCGGTTTTTGGATTGGTTTCGGAGCTTTTCCACTCTCTTTAAATTTCTCTGTATTCTCTCTATATTTTATATTGTCTTGGTCTGAATTCTTACTCTTGTGAATCGGATCTTTGGCATGCTTTTTCTTCGGTTCCCTACTACGTCCACGTTCCTGAAAAAAAATTCAGTTCATTTAACCATTCAAATTCAGTTGCATAGAAATATAACTATTGTAGCTATGTGATTTTGCAACAGGACAAAGTAGTTTCAGGATTGTTTCAAGAGCATATTCAAATACAACTGGTTCACAACTACAAGAAGTCCTAACCTTTTCGTTGGAGCGGTTAATTGGGGATTTACTCTGGTATCTCTCCAGTCTCTCAGGATTTTCGATGAGAGAGCTGTGCTGCCTCTTCTTTGCTCCTTTCTTAGATCGATTAGAACTGTACGAGTCGCTCCGTGAACCATGTCGTGGAGGCGACAGTGAGACACGTTTTTCAATTATAAGGTTTTCCATTTTATGGATTCTGTGTCGATGGCCTTCTTCACTGCTAATGCTCTTTGGATGGTTCTTAGGAATGGGTTTGTACGATTTGAAATGTCTCGAATCGTCTTCTTCATATTTCTTTCTCACGATTTTGCTTACATCCTGCTTAGCACTTTTGTGTTGGACATCGTGCTTGAGAGCAATCTTCTTTTTTCGTGTTTTGTCAGTCGAATCAATTACGGCTTTTTTAGTGCTACGTGAAGATTTCTCAACATCGTCTAAGTCCTTTTTACTCCATTTTTTGTGTTTTTCTCGACTGTCGCCAAGTCTGTCAAAAACGCTGCCGGATTTGCTAAGTTTGGATCCGGACTTCGTGCCCACTGTCACCTTGCGATCCGATTTAGACATACTGCATTACGATTACAACGCCTTTAAATTCAAGAAAACGCTTGTATTTAAACTGAGTAAAAATGGGAATTATTTCACAAGTCTGTCATCCATACTACTATTTTATTTTTCTATGTTTGTTTATTATCGCCGCCAATCACATAGAACGGAAACGATTTACAAGCAAACGCAATGTTGCGTAGCGAAATTATTTCAGCTACAGAGCGTGATCAGGAGAAGCGGCATTCTTCTTAGTCAGTGCCCAGAAAAGAAATGCGAGTTATATATGAAATATCCCGTTGTTATAAATGAATTACAGATTCCTAATAGACGTAGCTCAACTTAAATGATCCGCCGAAAGGCAAGCGAAGAGAAATGCAGCAAGACTTACGAGTGATAGAAAGGATGCGGGAGCGGTGTGTTCTCATCCGCCAGAAACGAGGGGGAATGAGTTTTAGATTCTTATGAAAAGTTTATATGTGTATTTGAGAATATTTCTCTTAAAAATATTTTTGTGATTACTTTTGATGAAGTATATATAACTAAAAGACCACTTCAAGCTTTAATTTTAAGGGATGTGTTACAATATATATTTATCCATAGTTAGCGGTTGTAGCTAGGTTTTGTTACTATTCTTCTGTTATCATTTGTACTCGATAGTTTTATGTGTAGCCATGCTAATAATAATACGTGTGGACCCAGCCCTAGTTTTCGTCGATATACCATAACCGCCCCTATACCTATAATATTATACCCAGGATCAAGTGAGACATACGCGTTATTACTAGGTACACAGAAAAATAATTTGATCGACTTCTTAATTCAGAGTTGTAATGTATAACGGACATGTTTCGTTTGAATTAACCTGTCCGTTTTTCAGCTTTTGGTTCACTATTGAGCTGCGGTGCTAATGAGATATGAATAATAATCCGATCTCGTGAAAGAATGCTCTGTTCAATATTTGATTTCACTTACAATGTTTGTATTCAAAAAGAAAT
>QXVX01001471.1:30448-46352 GCA_013436065.1 Halocynthia aurantium | reverse complement strand
AACAAACCAAACAGAAGTGGCAGCATGAAGGGATATTCTGGACAGGCAGGTGTGTGTCGATTTTAAATTTGTTTTCAAATTAGATTTGTCATAGTAAGTTTAGACATTTAATACCTAGTATTCTGTTGTTGAATAATAGGGAAAATGAAATATCATGAGGCAGTCTGTTGATTTTTTATCCCAATGTCATTTATTATAACAGAGCACAATACACGGAGACACGGTTTGAGTTGTCCAAAATAACTTGTTAATTAAATTACCATTTAGCCAACGACGCAAATGTGAAATGGACGCTCACGGCCGAAGAAAGAAAAAATTATGAACAGCAGTTCGAGCAGCTAAACCCGGTGTCTGGTTTTGTCCGCGGTGATCGAGCGAAAGTATTTTTCTTGAAGTCGAACCTTCCTGCACCGGTACTGGGACAAATTTGGTGAGTCAACCTTTAAAAACACTGTTGCTGTAGATCATGGGGTCAGAGATGTTTGCACCACTGGACCATTGGGAATATATTCCTATTCTTCATCAACCGCCAAACATATTCTTAATACTGACCTCTCTTTGTTGGAAAATCAATTCTCCATCTTCCCTTTATAAACATGGTTATTACAAAAATAGGATCATATCAAAAACTTACACAACTAGGTGAAGTGATGAGCATCCTATTATATTTATATTATCCTGGACGCACACCCTTCGGGTATTTATAGACTCCTTGGATGGTCTGCTGTTTTTTAGGGTTTCCTATTCAACACTCTGGGAACCAACACAGGAGTTGGTCGGAGGTAAACGAAGATGTATTCTTTTTCAGGGAATTGGCTGACATTAACAGAGATGGAAGAATGGACAAACATGAATTTTCAATCGCTATGAAATTAATCAAATTAAAGTTACAAGGAATTATTCTGCCGACTGTTTTACCACCAACTTTGAAGCAGCCGCTCTCGACATTCAACATTTCTTCTTACGGTTAGTCTGATTGGTAGGATCGAGTAATGCTGTAGGCATGTAATGATTCATTTCATATGTTCAGTTGTCAGCAATTTATGTGTAATAATATAAAAATATGATTTATCTGTGAATTAATTAATTAATAATTATTTAAATATTAATTACCATCATGTTAGCTGTGAATAATAGAAATTTTGTGTTAGCTTGAACATTTATACCTTAAGTATTTCATGTGTATTCCGTAACAATTTAAGAACTGTGGTTATAGGACTATGCTGTTCCTAATGTGCTAATGTGTCCTAATCATTACAGCACAAGCATCAACACCTTTAAATATCGGAGCATCAGGAATGTCGAATTCCTCCAGCTCTAACATGAGTTCGTCTGGTTTTTCAACGCCATCTCCATCGTCTAATTTTGGTATGGGAATGAAACCAATGATGTCTAATGGTAGCACAAATATGATGAGTGGTGGTGGTGTAATGATGATGCCAGGTAGATATGAAATTTTAGGTTATTTGTTCTATATGTTTTATTTCTATCTTTCATAAATGTAATAACTTTTTAATCAAAATTTCGTCATGATCACATTTCATAGGGATGAATGCTGGTTATGGTGGCAACACACTCATGTTAGGCACACCATCAACGTCTGGTCACCTGCCACCCATGTCAGGTATGGGTACCATGGGCATGGGCACTATGGGACTCGGAACCACAATGGGCACCATTGCTCCTGGAACTATGGGTCCCATTCCGCCTGCGGCAATGCCGGTTTCGAATATATCTCCAAGGTGTGTTGCTCTACACTAGGATATTTCTACCAAATCCAGAGAATTGTCAAATTGTTAAATCATAGGTTTGTACTCAGGGCTCCAGGGTGCTTTTTGAATCAATTTACCAAACGGCAACTTGCATTTTGTGGTGCATAGTTCAGAAAAATGTGAAACTTTGTTTTTTGAGCTATGGGAAGGACGAAGGGTTTCACTTTAACTAAAATCTATAAATAGTGTTAAGCTTTTAAACCTAGGCTGAGGTGAGGGAATTGTTTGTAAGTATTGTTTTCTAAGATTTAACTCTGAGAATGCTGGATTTACCAGGGTATTATAAAACTACAATATATCAGCTAATAAGTAGTTTTGTTTATAATCTCTGATAAGTATATTAATAATAATATATTCACAAGATTTATATTATATTTTCTATTTCTACTTACTACTATACAGCACAACCTCAGGTTCTCAAGACTGGGCTATTCCTAAGCAAAGTAAACTGAAGTACATTCAACTATTCAATTGCAATGACTTGATGAAAACTGGATTTTTATCAGGTTATTTATAAATATAATTATTTATATTAATATTAGTGTATCAATCTTGACATCATGGTAACCCTGTGTTACACAGGCAATCAAGCAAGACACATACTTACGTCAACAGGACTCACGCATCAGATGTTAGCTCAGATATGGAATCTCAGCGATATCGACAATGATGGAAGGCTGACACAGGATGAATTCATACTGGCGATGTATCTTTCAGATTTAGCAAAATCAGGTCTTCTACTAATTTACCATTCTCATCAATATATATATATATATCATGTTGTAATATAGCTCATGTTTAATGTTAGCTGATACTCTATGCACAGCCAGCACTGTTGTCCCCTTAGCCCCTCATTTACTTAATTGACAAGTGAGTTACCCATCTCAATATGTAAAAAATTACTTACCTTCTGCATAGATTTGTCTGAAAGCATCAAAGCAATTAGATATTGTTGTTCAGGTTTTTCCTTTTAGTCAAGGGCATGATAGCTTGAGGTAAAAGCCCGTGTTTGATGTATCCTTCTGTTTGTAGACTAATCAATACCCTGTCGCGATAACATTATTCCAAACAACCATGTATTTGAATTGAGTAAATTTAAATGTGGGTAAAGTTCACTGCACTGCTGTAGGAATTTTAATTCCAAATCAATTATTTTAATTCGTCTTAGAGTTCGGAAGAGTGCTTTGAAGTTGTTTTGCTGTTTTTTGCCTAAAAGCTTTCGATTTCGATATATTTCTGGGTATTATTTATATTAATCTATTTTATTCTTTCGTGTCTGTAGGGAACTTACTCCCAAGTACTCTGCCTCCGAATTTGATTCCTCCGACTTACAGACGAGCTACCGCGATAGCCAGTAACGTAATGATGGGTGATCTTGCCAATTTATTAGAACCAGAGAAAAAAGCTGTATGTAAACCACGTTTTCTCCATTGATCATCTCTTGTCCCCATCTTTTATCAATTTGTTTGAAATTGACAGGAAGCCGAATCTGTGTCCAGTGTTTTCACCTCTTTTGAAGATAGAAGACGAGACAATTTTAACAAGGGACATGTTGAGTTAGAACGAAGAAGACTTGCACTAGAGTAATTATTTTTCAGCACTTTTGCTGTGCTAGTTGATGATTTACGGTTATTAAAATAATCCTGTTTTTCTACCAGAGAACAGCAAAAAAAGGAACGGGAGAGACAAGAGCAAAAGGAAAGAGATGAAAGGGAAAGACGAGAAAAAGAAAGGTAGAGTAATCTATGTGATATAAAATTCTTGTCGCAATCTATTTCATATGGAAACAATATCGTTAATAACTTGCTGACAAACATCATGATTTGCCCTTTCATAAACAAAAAGATTCCTTCCTTGTTGACCCTATGATTGGCTATTAACTATACCTTTATACCTACAAATTTTCACGGCAAACGAAGTTATGTCATATCAGGTTTTATATATATATATCATTTGATATTTGCTGGAGATTTTTGATTGACATTGACATGACATGGATTTGACATATAAACAGTTAAGTATTTCTTACATTTACCAATGGCTTCATTGTCACCTATATATTATTTGCTGTCTCTCATCATTTTAAATGGCCTATAGACTTTTAAATTCAATAAAATGATGTAGCAGCAGTTTTTGTATCATGCAGAGTATTGATTATTATTTTCTCACTGGCATTGCTCGAAAGTGTTATACAAACACTCTATTAAACAGATTGGAACAAGAGCGAAAACGTCAAGCACAACTCGAAAGGCAACTTGAACGGCAGAGAGCTGCGGAGAGGGAGAGAGAAGAAGCAAGAAGGAAAGCAATCGAACAACGTGAAGCCGCACAAAGAGAAATGGAAAGGCAAAGGCAGTTGGAATGGGAAAGGTATATAACTGAATATTATCAAGTTACTATTAAGTTTATTGTTGAATTACACTTTATATCCTGAAATTTAGAATTCGAAGGCAGGAGCTACTACAACAAAAATTAAGAGAGCAAGAAGCCGTCACAAGTCTTCATGCCAAAACAAAAGAACTTGATGTCAAGATCACAGCTTTGGTATGAAAATGATCATTAATAACTTATAACAAGGTTAACAATTTTGTATTAGCCATGGTGTCGTTCACACATATACACGTGTACATTCATTCCGATCTGTCTATACTACTTAATGCTGTGGATTGGTTTTCGGACGAGGGTTGTATTCGAATTTGATAAGATGGTTAATTGCTAGTTTATACCAATACTAGAGTGAAAAAACGGCGCAGCTGAGTGTGCGTGTATCTGATGTCAAAGCAAGAGAAAAAGAACAGAAGATGGGCGTTGAAACGATGAATAGAGGTCGAGATCTGAAGATTGCTGCTGTTGCTAAACGGCAAGAAGAACTAAAAGTACATCCTATATGCATTCTAACGTTTTGTGTGTGAGCATTCCATTGCTATACTTTTTATCAATTCTGCAGGGATTGAATAATATGCTGAATACCATTGTGCCAGAGAAGAAAAATTTCCTTGAGCGGCTGAATCAGTGTAAAGAAAATTCGGTTTCAGGTATACAAATTCTTGTGCTTCTCTAAAGATACTACAGCTGTCTCGGTGTCAAATTTGAAAATTATAATGAAATGTGTGGTCAGAAATGCATCATAAGATTTTTTCTTTTATGTAGATTCTGAGGCGGGGCTGAAACTGAGCTGTACTTCGAAGAGACAGTCACTATCACTGCTAAGAACCGAAGTCGATAGAATAAGAAAAGATTCGGCCGGCAAACTTATCGCATTGGAAAATCTGAATAACCAATTAAATGTACAAATAAATTATTGCTTTCATTAATTTTTTTTCACATATTGAGTATGATAATATAATGCCAGAAGATACTGAGTAAGCTAATTGAATTATTGTTTTCTGTTAGCAACTACGCGACGAGCTGAACAAACGTAATTTGGGAGTAGAGGCAATGAACAGAATACAGCAGGACAAAGTTCGAGACTTGCAAACCGCTCGACGCCAGAGAGAAGCATCTTTAATACGAAAAAATTCAATGGAAAAAATTAGAAAGTATGCCATCAGTTTAATTGACCTTGAATTTAATTAACCTTTTTTCCTGCAACCTCAATTCCATATTGTGATATTTTATTCATCTATTGTGTATTTCTGCTATCCTCACTATTAGAACCTCATAGAAGCCTTCCTACTCCTTTACAGGCAACAACAAAAATCAGCTGCTGAATCTTTCATGCGTATGAAGGAACTAAAAGAGGCCACTCCAAATATTGAACCACAGAAGAAAGAAAATAAACCATTCATTGCAGTAAGAACTAGAGTTTTTTCCAATGAAGCCTTTATTTTTGTATATAAAATATGGTATGCTCGATCAAAACTCTCCTAATTCTTTATCTTATCCACGTATTATCAATTTATCTTCACCAAGTATATTTTTATGGATTCCTGAATACAAGATTTCAATTTATTAGTATGTGTTTTTCTGCATTAATTAATGTAATTTTTTTAACAGTTTGCACAGGAGAGCTCACAAGAAGAAAAAGAAACTGTTGGAAAAGAAAATGGATTCCTAGAGGCGAAGAAAAGAGGTATGTACAACTGTATCAATGAAACTGAAAAACATACTTCTTCTCATACACAATAATGCCTTGAATCTAAAAATTGCATTGTAGTCATATTGATCTAGTTCTATCCATACAATATACCTAGCATTATGTTATTTTGTAATGTACTCGTACTATTTTTCCTGTGCAATATCATTGTTGTTTTTGCGTGCAGCGGAAGAAGAAATAAAGAAAGAGGATATGAAAAGACGAATTGCTGAAATGCAGCAGAAACGAATGGAGAAAAAGATGATGCAGGAACCTGTGTATGCTTCTGTCAATAAACCGCAGGAACAAGCAAGACAGCCTCCTCCATCAACCGTTGCATCTACTGCACATGTTATATCAACCAAACAAGAAGGTGTTATTTAGTTGCTATTACTGCATTATATTGTATTCTGTTATGTTAATCGTATTTGTGAAAAATCTACAAGATATGAAGACAATTACTACTATGGTGTTTCCTCATAGTACTAATCTATGAGGAGGCTGTGATCTTCTGGTGTTTTATAAAGGTATAAAGTATTTTTTTTTTATTAATTGTGTTCTTTTTTCTCAGATGCCGTTCGGACTCCGTTCAAAGTACTGTATAACTTTGAAGCTCGAAATCCCGATGAACTTGGCATCAATGAGGGAGAGACTGTTATGGTAGTTGAACATGAAATCAAATTTTATACGTTGATATAATGATAGCTAATCTGTCATTACTTGATTTGGTCAATTCCAGGTGAATGAGAAAGCAGATGGAGAGCCTGGCTGGTATTCTGGTGTTCTCAATGGAAAACATGGCTGGTTTCCTGCAAACTATGTTGAAAAAATCACCACAAATCTTGTCAGTAATGCTTCAAATGTTCAAGGTGGGATAGGATATAAATAATGTATATAATTTGGAGTTATGAACAACACTTGATAGGTATTGCGAGCTTTTTTTCCAGTGTGCATTGTTAAATTAAAATATTCTTTGTAATAGCAACTCGAACTCCTGCAATTCAACCACCACCTCAATCAGCAAAGCCTAACAGGTATATTTCATATAAATATAGTAGGATCTATATAGCAGTATATCAATATTGCATGTGTAAGTCAATACCAATTATTACCGAATTTGTTGTGTAACTTCTGTTCGTTTTTAATAGATCATCGGTCTCATCTGTGTCATCTGATATCATCCATCCAAGTAAAAGCTCGGCCTTCTCTGCGGCAAACATAAATGATAATTTATCTCCAGTTCCTGAAAAGGTAACCATCACATTTTACAATGAAAACCAATACATTCAGACTTATATGAAGTCAATAGCAAACCATAACTAGAAGTTTTATCTCCCTTTTAAGCCTTACATTGTCTTCCTTTTGAACCAGGGTCAAAATGTTAGTTCTTTTCAATGCAAAGCATTGTATCCATGGCAAGCTAAAAAGGAAAACCATTTAACGTTTAACAAAGATGACATTATTGTAGTCACTGAGCAGCAAGCTATGTGGTGGTTTGGGAGTTGCAAAGGAAAGGTAATTTCCAGATATTCAACATTTGTAATCGTTGTTAATCAGACTTGTAATTAATAAATGAATTTTTGTTAGTCTGGTTGGTTTCCCAAATCCTATGTAAAGAATCTATCGTCGCTAACACCCGTGACTGGCAACAAAGCAGCTACACCAAAAGTTTCACCGGCCATGAAAAGAAAAGCTCCAGTTGCTCCACAGCAGCCAAAGCAACCGACTTCAGCTGTGGAAGGTTTTAATCTTACATACATTTTTCCTTGCCTGTGGTAATGAATGTGAACTTCAAAGCTTCCTTTAACATATATCTTTGTTGGAAGACTTAAGGTTGGAACATATTTGTAAGTCCTTGTCCACCTTGACAATATACCAGTATATAAATTTTATATTTCTAATATTGAAGCCTTTTCCCACCAATACCACCTCACTGAATGTTTTTAAACCGTTGGTTCAGAATACGTCGCAAATTATGCATTTGCTGGAATAGAAAAAGAAGATTTGTCATTCGATGTGGGTGACGTTATATCGGTGACAGAGAAGAATGGGGATTGGTGGACGGGCTCTTTCGAAGGTCGCACCGGTATATTTCCTGCCAATTATGTGGCCCTGAAAGAAGAAACAGCAGCGGTATTTACTAGATTGTTATATATATCATATTTTGAAATAGTAAATAAATTTTATTCCCTGTTTTTTCAGTCTCCTCCCGACAAACCTTCATCTTCTCCAGCATCCTCCATCATAACGCCTGTCCGTGAAATTGCAACCGTTATAGCTCCCTACACTGCGGCTGCTGCCAACCAACTTTCCCTCGAGCCAAACCAGTTGGTTCTTATTAAAAAGAAAAGTGATTCTGGTTGGTGGGAAGGTGAATTACAGGTGAGAGATATGATATGGTCATAGGTTTTTCATTTCTGTCTCTGTCTGTGTCGTGTTCCTTGAAACATTCTCCATGCTTAGAATATATTGTGGCATTATATTTCTTTATAGATTTGTGTCTAAGGTCATCTGGCTACTATTCTGTAGAATATGCTGTAATGTGTCATCTCCTATTATTTGATTATTTTTTGAAGGCATCATTTTGTTTTCATAGGCGAGAGGTAAAAAGAAACAGACTGGCTGGTTTCCTGCAAATTATGTTAAAGTTCGTACTCCTGGTCATACAAAGGTAAAGAGCTCCTATTTTCAAGGCTAAAAATATCTTGAAGATGTATTATTACACATACGACTGAACCCAAAAAATAAATCTCTAATATTATGTAAATCAAGTTTCAGGCAAGTTAAAAAATTAAGTCATTCCATAATACTTTTCCTGTAATATATATATACATACATAACCTATCTCCAAGGCTCCGACGCCCCAGCCAGCACAGCCCAAGCAACCTGAGACATTGAGTCAAGTTCTTGCTATGTATGACTACACGGCCCAAAACGATGACGAATTGTCTTTTGGACGCGGCACAAAAATCCATGTCACAGAGCAAAACGACATAGATTGGTGGTCGGGATACGTAGCTAATCGACCGGATGTGATTGGCCTTTTTCCGTCCAACTATGTGCGAGAAATGGGCAAATCGGAACTGTCTGGGACAACACATTGTGAGTAAAATATCTTTTTCCTGATTTTCTTCAAATTTTATTAATTTTAACATTGGGCTCATTCACTAATCAGTTTAATCAAATTCAGAATCAATCAAAGTAACTTAAGGCATCTGAATTTCATAGTAATGACATGCAATCATTCCATCATCTTAGATCAGTAAAGGTCAAAGGGTAAATGCTTGAAAACCTACATTGCAATAAAATTTCAATTTCAATGATTTTTCAGAATTTTATTGACAATTATTATTGTTGTGTGCAATGATGTCGACTCTACAATAAAACAAGCCTCCTGTAAATAAAATTCTGTGCAAACAGAACATTAAAGTGAGGTTATTGCTTGCTGAACTACTGACAGAAGGGCCGGACTCTGATACGTACCGATTACCTTCAGAGACAAGTCTATGTCAGAACATATCGAATTTTATAACGGAAATGATATCACAATACAAGATTCCATATCTGCACCTGATATATCTTTTACATATCTGACTTTTAGAATAGTATCCTTTCAGGTTCTATAACTAGATGGTATGTAATCTTAGCAATATATTAAATAGTTGTAAATATTGGTCGCTTAATGGTATTATCCTCTCCTTTTTAACAGTAGAGTTTTAAAAGTGCTTATACCAGAAATATTTCCATCTTTGCCTTACAATTCTAACTCATATTTGACTGATACTTTGTAGCCTTATGATTTCAAAGGTGCATTCAAATTCCTGTTTGGGGCTAAATTTGTTGTTAATATGGTTAGTTCCAACCTGTAGAATCTCAATTGCAAAACATCTTTGCTATAAGCGAACAACTACTATCTTACTTGATATCTTGATATCGTACTTCTACTAAATTTATTGTGCAACTAAAAAAATTGGTGTTTATATAACTAATTTTCTGTAATAAAACATAATGCAAAGCTTGGATGGAAATTTCTAAGACCCTAAAACAAATCAAAATTGACCCTTTTTTGTACCTTAACAATTAGAACTGGGTTGTACTGTATTGAAAAAGATAAAGTAGAGAATATGTTTTCCCTTGTTTCAAATGGTATTGATAATATCACATTTAAGCCTGGTGTTGATTAAGGACTTTATGTTCCCTCAGAGGGTCATTGGTTTGGGGTGCCTATACAACTATTCACTAATAAATTAACTTTAGACGTAACACTACGAATGTATTTGTTTCTGTGTTGTCAAAGAAAATCTGTCCGCAGTTATCCTATCTCGTCACCCTAACTAATACTGTTATTGCTTACCAGTTAATGTCAGACCTTTCTCAAATCCCATTACTGTTTCCCTATATGAACGAAACTACAAATCTGTAAATAATACAATCGCGTCTCGTTGACTATTCTTTGTTGCTGTTATTTTCTCTTACTTTTCTAGTTTCTTTTCGTTTACCTATGATTTTATTTTTAAAATGTTCTCACTTCTGATTGATTGGCGTCCGTCATTCAGTATTTCTTAAGTGGCCAATTGTTCCGCTGTGCTGCCTCTCTCAGGTCAAGATTAGGACACAGAACTATAGTGTTGCTTACATTCTACTGTTATGTTCTTAGATATTCTTCCTTCCTTCAATATGTGTATTGATTATCAGGTGCAGAAGTGGTATCTTGTTTTCTTGTCATTTTCGTTATTAAATTCATTGTTCAGTGAGCAAAAGAATAATCATTGTTTCAATGCAATGCCCACGTATTACTTTCACATAAAATAGTGTTTTGTAAAATATTTCTTCCCAAATCAGACAGTTTCCAAGCTGTTCACATATTATATGATTGAGGCTGGAAATTGGGTAGTGCCTATTCAGAGGGCAGTAGACAAAGATTTTGGAAAAATTACGAGAAGGAATGCAATTACTGTACTTACACCATGTACTTTTGTTGCGTCGTTGCCACTTCTTCACCTGAAGGTCACAAAACTTTACTATTATTATTGGTTTATAAAAAATTAGAGTTAGCCTCGAGAGATTATAATAATGGATTAGACGTAAACTTAGCTAGTTGAAAATCCTGATACAACTGAATGTCAATATCCCGAATGAATTCAATTTAAAATTTGATATGGATTTCAACTTTGCCAAAGCTCTAAATCTAAATCAATTTCTTACACCCGCCTTACTGGTATTATTATTATGAAAAGTATTATTTAGAAAAACTGATTGCAGAATTTAATCTTAACATCCCGTCCTCCAGGAAGATATATATCAAGTGAGGTCCAAAATTTTGTCATCCAAAACTCTCAACTTTACATTTAGTTCATACATGGTCCACTGGACTGCATAATTTTGCTTCTGTGTTATCACATGAATATATACTGTATTATGTTTTTTTTCATACCGTACTCACATGAAAGGATTGTAATTGTCACTAACATTATAACTATAAGTGCTTTGAAATAAATTATTGAATGTTGTTCCAGATTCATCCACTTATTGTCTCAAAAACTTAGCTATGTATATATGGGACTAAACACTGCTGCTGTGGGTTTTCTTATCTCCCTGATTGGTCCTCTTCTAAGCAATATCTTATCCTATCCTATTTTTTTCATTATGTAGCTCTTGTGTGCATTATACTTTAATGTTTCAGAAAAATGGGGGCTATTTTTACATTTACTAGAAATTCAAACTTTATCATTTTCCTAGGCAGATAGTCTCGGCTATTTGTTCAGGAATTGATGGTCAACAGTAATGTCATCTGCTTCCAATTATCAAATAAAATTTATCAAATTCTTTGATATCAAATAATCATAATCAAACATGTTATATGGTATATGTAAGTAGCCGTTTTTATCTTCATTTTCTCACCGATAGGGACCAAAGAACAAAGTGCAATGACACCTGAAGAAATTAAACGACAGCAGCATATCCATGAACTAATTGTGTCTGAAGAATCGTATTTGAAGGTAATTAAATGAGTGCAAAATAAAAAGTGTTTATTGAAGTACTGATGAATAAATCATGTTTTCTTCATTCTCATGATATTGGTTTATAAATCTTACTTGCAAGTAGAAGTGTGCTTTTTATTCCATTCATAGGAGAGCTTCGAAACTGAGTTTCTAACCTGACCTAAGACCATACAAAAGTTGTGCAATGTATTATTTTCTCATTCCGTAGTTTGTATATTTGTATATTCTTCCTCGATTGTCAAAGGCCATTTTATTTTGGATCCCACAGATTTCAAAACATGATAAAAATATTTTAAATTGTACTAATGACTGTGATTCTTTCAAGGATCTCGAAATGGCCAACGAAGGATTCCGTGTTCCACTGCAAGAAAAACAATTGTTAACAGAGCAAGAACTGAATACTCTCTTCATCAACTGGAATGAACTTCTCATGTGTAGCGTAAAACTAGTCAAGTATGCTTATGATTCAGTTGGTCAATTCGTATTCGCCTTGTTGCGTACTACACAATAAATTTCTCTCATTTGTTGCAGAGCGTTTCGTGTAAGAAGGAAAAATAGCGGCGATGGTGCTCCGGGAGCAGTTGTTTCTCTCATCGGCGATATTCTGTGTGAGCAGCTTCCGAATTTACATCCTTACGTTAGATTCTGCAGTTGTCAATTGAATGCATCCAGCTTACTGCAGGAAAAAATTGACAATGATCCTGAATTCAAAAAGTTTGTCAAGGTATGTTGTCATATGTAAAATATGAGCTAAAAGACATTTATCAGCTGATTTTTCTTTGTTTCTAGTCTTGTGAAAGTGGTTCTAACTTCAAAGGTCTTCCTGTTAGCAGTTATCTCGTCAAACCGATGCAAAGAATTACTAAATATCCACTCCTAATTGAAAAGGTATTACTGTATGCTATTTTCTGATTAAATATTATCAGTTTTAAATATATTTTATCTTCTTAAGGTACTCAAGTACACTCCAGAAGAGCATGTCGATCATAGTCACTTGAAACTTGCCTTGGAAAGGGCAGAGGAAATATGTTCCCAAGTAAACGAAGGTGTCAGAGAAAAAGAAAATTCCGACCGCCTCGAGTGGATCCAAACTCACATCCAGTTGGATGGACTCAATGAGGTGAGCAAAATACTATTACGCACTATTGCCTCCGTGAAAGTTCTTTCGTGTTTCAAAATGTTAATGCTGAAAGCTTTTATATTTTATATTTAGAAACTAATCTTCAATTCCACAACAAATTGTCTCGGACAACGCAGATTTCTTCACTGTGGAACGTTGTACAAGCACAAGTCAAACAAGGAACTTGTTGGTTTTCTGTGTAGCGATTTTCTGATGTTTACCACGGCGACCCGACCATTAAACATTCCAGTCAATGATTTTATTTTCAGTTCCAAGAACAATCTTCAGTTCAAGTTGTATAAAATGGTGAGATACAATTTTTGTATACTTATCAAGTACTAAGTACAATCGACTTCGACAAAAATCTAAAAACCATTGAAAATGTACCTTCACTGTAGCCTATCTTCCTCAACGAGGTATTGATTCGCCTCCCTACGGATCCTAGTCCAGCACGAGGCAACAGCACAAGCAACGAAGAGCTTGCCGTCTTCCACCTTTCACATGTAGATCGAGTTTACAACTTACGTGCGGAAAACATCAACGAACGCACAGCTTGGACAAATAAAATCAAGACAGCTTCACAATTTTACATTAACAGTGAGAAAAAGAAGAGAGAGAATGCCCATCATGGTATACTGATAATTCTGAAAATTTCAACAAAATTGGTTTTTTAATTAAGAAGCACACAAAATATATCTGTTCGTTATCATGTATAGTTCGATCGCAGCGTTCCGCAGGCATTGGGCGATTAATGGTGACCATTGTGGAAGGATGCAACCTGGTTAAAACTGGGTCTGGTCGACACGACCCGTACTGTGAGGTGACAATGGGTGTACAAAGTCATACAACGAAAACAGTTCAGGTTTATTATCACTAATTATATCTATATGGAAAAGCTGTAGGATTCAACCTTTGAAATTGTTACATTGTACAGCTGAGACTTCCCAGAAAAACCTTCCTAAAATGCTTTGTCCTTTTGTACTTGGATTTTAATGTTCCACTCAAGTTGAACCTTCTCTTGCTTGAATGCAGTATCAAATTAATTAATATATTATATTTACCATTTATGTATGTAAATACATGCTTAATTTTATTCAGGACACTCTGAATCCAAAGTGGAATTCCCAAATGCAGTTTTTTGTAAAAGATATAAAAGAAGATGTATTGTGCGTTTCTGTCTTCAGGCGAGATATGTTCTCTCCCGATGGTAAGTCTGAAATATCATGTGTGTAGTCCTTCCATATGTAACTCATCTTTTTCATAATATTGTTGAAGACTTCCTTGGCCGGACAGAAATGAAGGTCGCTGACATAAAACGGGATATCGCTGACAGCAAAGGTCCGTTGACAAAGAAACTTTTGCTTCATGAGGTTGAATCAGGAGATGTGGTTGTCAAAGTTGACTTGCAGTTATTTGAACGAGAATCATAAGCTCAGGGTTTTCGTACATCCAACATTCTGCAGTGTGTATGTAGCAAGGCATGCTATAAAATTGCCTAGGTTTTTCTATTTGTGTTATTGTTCATGTACATCATATCCTATTTTAATCAATGGTACTGTCTTTAGATATAGCTACATTCCTTTTTAAACATAAAGCTAGGTGACAAAGATATCTTAAGAAATGTTAGTTGGAGATAGATTTAGGAATAACTAGACTTTAAAAAACACAGAGGCCATCTTTGTTTGAGAATAATGTTATAATATCATTGAATTTTGGAAAACATTTTTGGCATGAATCCAAACTCCGACTCAAGCATTAATTAATTTGAACTAATCATGTTCATTACTCCTACATATATTGCCTGTCGTGATCTACCTTTATTTAAAAACCCATTCAGGTGTTTATCACTTGTTATTATATTCAGTTTTGCGCTTTTTAAACATATATTATCGTAACCACTTGCATTTGGCTCGTCAATATCAATGTTTCGTATTCCTAGGTCAAAATATAACCTCACACAAACACATCTCTTGAGAATTTCCTAATTTTATACTTGTAGTGTATGTATCATGTGAAAATGTACATCCTCTCACTTTTTGATGATCAATTGTTCTTACCTTAAACCATATGACTAGACATAAAAATTTAAACTTTTCCTATGTCCTTCATTTTAAACTTTGCCACTCTGGTAGTTTAATATTACATATAGTGAAATTGATTCAAACAAAATCTGTCATTGAAATTTTCCATTTCTATATAACATTGCATAATTATAAGTAAAAGTAGTATATGTCCATATACCATCATTGCTATTATTTGTGCCAATTACTCATAAAGTACATCCTTGATAGTTTTGTATGATTGCATTGTTATTTGAATATAATTTCTTATTAAGATTTGTGTCGATTCCCCATGATCATATTACTAGAACAACCCTGTTTAATTTTAACATAATGTATCATTTTTCATTTGTGCTTTTTTCTGTTTTCTTCAAGTCAATTCTTTTGTGAAAAACGCCACAATTAGAAGCCATTTTATTCCAACCCATATCATTCTTATCGAAGGTGATTCCATATTTAAAAAATAGAAAAGTTATCGAGTTAATGGAATGTTTTTAAATCGTTTTTTGATCAAATTGATTTTTCCTCACTGTTTTTAACAACTGTTTAATCAATGAACTTCACAAATTGAGTGAATATCCCATGTCTTTGCCTAGCGATAAATGAAGAAACTAGATTTGTTCTACAATTATGCAGAACTTCAAATAATAATGCCTGTTTACATAAAAAATGAGCTTAATCATAACTCAAATTATTCTATAGCTATCAAATTAGATGGAACCGAAGCGGTGAAGGCTAAGACGCTTTAGAGCAGGGCTTCCCAAACTAGGGTCGCACGACGCGTTTTTGGGGTACAAAGAGTACATCAATTTCGAGTTTTGGAATATTAGTTTATGTATTACGTCTCAGATGTGCTAATTTTAGCGTGATTGTCG
>QXVX01001471.1:10849-27736 GCA_013436065.1 Halocynthia aurantium | reverse complement strand
GACAAACGGCTATAACGGACAACTGCTCCCCCCTATTAGTCCGTTATATCGAGGATCAACTGTATATACTAGGCTCATTTGATTGTTAACTGTTGCTGGTAATTAACTCAGGGATTGGAATCCACCTATTCTTGGAACATTGCCGGATGATTTTCTGAGAATTCTTCCTCAACAGTTTATGGATCCATCTAGCAAAGACCGTAGCAAGGTGAGGTTCCTACACGTTATGTTTTAATGGTTTAGCAAGTTCTTATATCCTTGAGCAGTAGAATAAAATTTAATATAATGTGATATGTACAGGTACAGGTAGATTAGCTGATTATATTTTTGGTACAAAAATCCATGCCCCTAGCTATGTACTATGTTTTCACTTTGTACTATATTATGTACATCTCAATTTCTTAATGTAAACGTTACATTTTTGCGAATACTTTGGTTTGTTGTTAGCCTAATACATTTACCTAGACAACTATGTATTCCAGCGCTCTGCCTCTAGCAAAAACCAATCTCGCTCACACAGGAGAGAGAACGAACGTCAAGAATCACCTCAACTAACTTCTCACCCTCAGCAATCGAGAAAACAGGCCCGAAACCGTTCTGAACCCCGTACTCATAACCCATTAGCAGGCACGCCCACTGATAACCGTTCCCGACCTACAGATCGCACATATTTTCATGGGGCCCCTTGTAGCATAGAGCCTGTCGATTTTTCACCCGTGCCGCCACCTCGTCCTTCCAAAACGTTGGACGCTCATCGCAGCAGACGAATTCCCCCTTATAACGGAACTGGGTTAGTTAATTCCAATCCGAACGACAATATAGAGCATGGCAATTTGTTTATTCAGCCGGCAGCTTTTGCCCCGGACAGCAATAAGAATTTCCACCCGGTCCATCGCGCTGAGACGGTTAACTCGGTCACTCCTTCCAGACAGAGACATAACAATTCGAGGTATGACTGATTTCGAATGGCTGGTGTTGCTGATCCATTATCTCGCAGTTCATTAATTGCCTAATTCACATTAAAGAAAAAAATTTGTTTTGGCATGCATTTGATTTCGACCTGTTTGCCATTTTCATTTTTGAAATTTTAGCCGATCATTCAACGGTGGAACATCTCAGCATTATTCATCTCAGTCGCACTGCAACAGTCTTCCTAATTCAAATCACCATACCAGAAGACATAGTGACTTTAATTCCCACAGGTATAAGCCCGATGCAATTTCAATCACTTTTCGAAATCATTTTAAAATTAACTGGATTATACCATTCCCTTCTCTCTCTCTCTGCTGATCCATTCGCATTAAATTATCAGATAGTCATCGCCTTAGAAATGATTATAGATTGTGTGCAAAAGTTATCAACAATTGTTTTATGAATTAATATAACGCACCCTAATTTGCATGTTTCGCCAGAATGGTCATGATGCCAACTCGCATCTTGTCGACTCGTACTTCGGAACCCAACATAATTACAACCCATAACGGAGTCAGCGGTTGTCAGTCACCGTCACAGATCGACCGCCGTTCACATCATCACAGATCCATGCATTCTCAGCATCGTTCTCATCATTCGAATAGTTGCAGATCTCCTACATTCTCAAGGTACTTTTTGTTTTTGAATAATTGCACAACCGGCATCACTACATGAATAATGGTCAAGTTGAAGTTGTGATCCCTATCGATTTATAAATTCATTCATTCGTGTAGTATTGAGCAAGAGCAATATTGCAAGTCATGCAGGACGTTTCGAATCATTGATCAATACTGGAATCATTGCTCATAAATTCGTTTATAAATAGCGTCACGTGACACATATTTATATTTACTTAATTATGAATAAAGTTAACTACAATTGTGCTACATTTTTGATCAAGGTTTCACCCTGTTTCAAGGGAACACCTGTTTTAAATGATTTACCTATATTGTAGTATCAAACGAACTACCGATTTTTCATTTAAGCAACATCTGCCTGTAATATCAAATACATATCATAATTTGAATGACTAACATCCCTTTTTTATATAGTTACGTACGTGCATTCAAAGTGAGCTATTGGATTTTAGGTGATTTATTTTCTACTTCCTATTTCCAGGGATAATTCTGCTGCAAATAATAATCCAAGCTCGAGTTCAAGAAGGTATGTGTTATGTAAAATAAAATTTGTATAGTTCAAATCATCCCATGAGTCGAGAACATTTCACAAGATCTATGAGAATTTGAATGCACTGTATTCTAGAACCCGGGAGCGTACCAGAATCGAGGAAGAACAATACGTTGAAGATTGTAGACTGGCTATTCTTCTGCAAAATGAGGAATTTATTCGCGAACTCAAACGCAATGAAGAATTTTTGAAGGCTCTTGAAATAGGTATTTTCTGTTTAACAGAGCTACCACATATGTTTTAATTGAGTTTTATTATAAACTTTAACTCTGCTTTAAGATCGCAAAAGAGATTCTAATACATCAGACAAGGCTACTAAACCTGTGAACACTCGCATTGTTACACCAGCTTTTATCTCAACGAATGAAGTAATTCATTAGAACCAATCAAATGTTTTTTTTGACCTTTGCACCTTCTAGTAGAACATATATGTCCTAGGAAGTTTTCTATTTTTAATGTTTTGCAGAATGATATTATACCCCTGCCGGATCCTGATGCAAAATATCCTCATGGTTCGCTGCGTGGAAATGTCCTTCCTAGAAATGGATTGACAGATACAGGTATGTATGGTAGATAAAAATAGTCATGCATATTGATGTTAATCTAAGATGTGTAATCGTTTTCTAGAAAAAGAAGACGAGAAGGCATTTAAGGAAAATCTGAAGCATATGGGAAAATGTACCTACACATATTAATATTATTAGAGAACTCATAATATACTCTTAGAATAGAATTTGCATACATTTAATATTGTTCTTGTTATTAATACTCTTGTAGCTGCAAAGAAAAAATTTAATGAAATTGCTGGAAAGTTCACACGCAGAAGAAATAGAAGCTATAAATCGATGGGTACTATCGACCCTGTCTTTGCCAACTGTAAGTGTTCTGTTTATCGTGAAAGATCAATTTAGAAACTTCGTTGTGTGTTTATCTGGCAAATCTGTAATTTCAGGTGATGATAACTTTGATGAATTGCCTGGCCCACAAACCTAACAGCTAGTTATCTGTAGTCATCAAATTCTTAGAAAGATGGTTTCATTGTTGCTGCAGTCAACTAAGCTGAGAATGAATTGCCTTCTATATAAAAAAGACTCGTTCATACTTTTCTGATTAGTCTTGCATTATGATGTACTGGTTCATATTTAACTTGAGTGAATGATTTCAAATGTACCTTGTCATTGCAGTTACCTATTGTTAATAACTTATGGCGCTCAGTTCAAAGCTTTGATACAATTTAAGATTACTCAAATTTCCCTTTTTTTAAAACAAATCTGTTATAAATATTTCAAATTGTTGTCATGTTCAAGTTTATATCGTTCACCTTCCTACTCTCATTTGTATATTTCCAATGAATAAACCCGATCAGTTGGTTTACTTTTAAACTGTTTTTTCGTGTGAATAGTGGGTTAATTTAGTCTGTACGTTCTGAGATTTTCCACTATACGGAAGTTATTTTCTATTCATTTCATATGCCATACTTGCAATTCATCATGACCTTTTCTTACATATAGTGTATCTGTTGTTTAAGTCCCTAACGTGTTGGTGCACTAATGATATTATCTGTGCTTAAGAGTCATCGAATTCTCCATGAGATGTTTGCATGTTACAGTTATTCCATGGAATATGATTTGACAGCCAAGCTATTTCCCAAAGTCATTTTTGTTTGAGTGCTGATAAAACTTTACTTCCTGTGCCGTCCCTAGAAAGTGATCATCTCGATATTCTCCGTTTTTGTAGTATTGTGATTGTGATAGTCTCAAATTGTGATTTTGTATTGTACCAGCTGCTCTCTCTCCCTCAATGCTTGTGCAAATATGGTGATGCAGATAGCATTTCAAATAAATCATTAAGTATTGTTTTCATATTTCTTTAAACATGTTGTTACTTTTTCTATCGTCTTCTTACTTATTAGTACCTTCAGATTTATTTTTATTAGGTTCTACTTTGTAATGGATTGATCAGTTTCAAGTTAGTGATCGTTACTTCGGTGGTACACATTTTGTTCCTCATTTTTTGCTCAAATAATTTAATTATATATGTACTGTGTCAGTATGGTGTACATAAAAATAAAAGACAATGAGAGTTATGTTCGCTATGTACTCTAGATAGGATATACAACTTGCTTGCAATTTTGGATATAACTTGCTTTTGGAAATGCCTTGTGTTCTGGTCCAACTAATGGCGACTCTCGGATGGAAGTGCACGGCAATAGAGGTCATTGTTACACAGTTAGAACAGGAATGCTTTGCATCGGAGAATAAAACAGTTTAGGGTCATATCTGGTCAGTGGGCCCCGAGGTACGATACATTTTCGAACGACGTAACTTCAAGCATAAAATTCTCTCCAGGTCCCATTTCCACCCACAATTTTCAATTCTTTTAATACAAAGCAATAGGTAGATTATCAGGTCACTGGAATGTTCAGTTAATTAATAGAAATAATGAACAAGGTTATAACGTAATATTTGCGAGATCCCATCCTTGTCAGAAATTTTCGCGCCAATTCGAGATTGTGTAGGGTTTGAATGTTCTCACTGTCCAGCGGCTAGATTTTCAAATTTGGGGAGGTAAATGATATAAATTATTATATCGTGATCTTTGTAAAATACTATTGTAAATTCTGCGCTGCTATGCGACCAGGTGAGGAATTAATCTACAAGCGCTAGCTATACAAGTGTTGTTTTATGGGTAGCTACCGCCTTTAAAATCTCAAGACGATAGACGCTTATTCATTTATTCAGACGTTAGAATTGCACCATCTTTCTACAATATTTTACGACATTCTTTATAGCATTAGCTGCATTTTTCAAATGTTTCATCATTACAGGAGTTCTTTATATTTTGTAAAATGATTCATATGCTATTCTATTTACATTCCACGCTTGAGCACGTATCGATCGGGCATGTTTTAACATGTCCGGATAAAATGTTCTTGTAGCAGTGAGGTGGTGTTCAATAACAGGTTAGTCCGCTGGAAGAAAAATAAAGAACGTAAGTTTTATAGCTATACCAATTCGTCAAGATAGCTGAATTATTTGCCTATATTGTGTTATTTGTCGAGATTTATTCGTATCGTAAATCCGTGTCGTTTATCGCTCGGTACTTGTAGTGGACTCAGCTCAAATAGTTGTATATTTGATCGAGACACTTGACCTATTTGAAGGAAATTGCAGTTGCTGTTCATGTCGCCTGTTCACATTTTCAAAATGGTTTGTCATCATCCGAAACAAACGCTTTTTAAATTAGCGAGGATATGCAAAGGACCAAGTCCTACCTACGAAAGCAAAGAGTCGATGGAGTCCATGTACTACTTTACATTTATGATTAAAATTACGTATTTGTATTTGAGAGAAATTCTACCTGTTTACTTTTTATGGATAATGCTGATGCTTTTTCAGGGAATCAACATAAAGTATTGCGAAGAAGAATTCACAATAAATGGTAAGATAGTATGGACGTATGGAGTACATGGAGTTTCATTTTCTGCCCTTTTATTGAGCTCCCTGCTTGTCCACACTTTGCCGCTTTAGGCTGACAAAGTGATATAGTAGCTCTATGTTAGCCCCACTAGTAGTATGAAAATTAGAAAATGTGACTATACTAAATGTTATAAATCAAATAACCAGGTTTCTAGATACAGCTTCAAATTTATATATTTCATACTGTCACATTTTAATTTGTTCCTTCCTAGTCTCAGCGTTTCAAAGTACGAGACAAACTCCTCAAAATACTGAAAATGGTCGGAGCCTCAGAAAAACTTTTCACTACGGAACAGGTGATTTAACGTCTAGTAAAATGATGTAGCAACTCTCACATGTATTGTTTCTGGTTTCATCAAGTTTGATTGTTTTTCTAGGTAAAAAAATATTTGGGAAAGTATATTGACGAGAGGAATTTGTATGATCCCAAAATGCGAGTTGTTGTTTGCAAAGGCGATTTGTTAGAAGATGTATTCGGTGTTCAGCAATTGACAATAAGTAACTATAAGTGCGTTGTGCGTTGTTTCTTTCATGTTATGGATTTTCATCAAAATGTTTTTATTGGTCACTGCAATATTTCTATGTATGATTGTTATTTCGCACCAATTGTAAATAAAAATCACATTTTGATAATTAATTTTTAGGGATTTTTGGCAGTTTGTTTTTCCTAATCTTATACCTGCAACAAACCGGGAAGTGCAAGAGCATGAATCTGAGTGCAAAACTATACAAAATAATCCGCAAGTATAAAGTCTCCGAAAATATATTTATGCATTCTTAATACTAGTGAATACTATCTGTGGCTTTTAGGAGAGTGATAACACAAATGGAAAAATGGATTTTAAATGGATGTCACAGTTGCCTTGGTGGTATTTCGTACAAAAAGACAAGGAAGATAACATGGATAAGGCAACCGCTAGTGGAAGTATAGTTGTAAGTTTAGTTACGATACTGGTGGAATTTTGGTTATTTTTTACAAGTTGTAAGGTTCAAAGCTACTAACTTGTTTTGTATGACTGACATGCAATTGTTTATTTCAGGCTAACACAACAATTCATGCAGTTGATACAGAGTATGACACTGCTACAGATATATCTAACAGTGTTGACTTAGGTATGAGCGGAACCTAACTTGATTTGGAATTTGATGATTCAAGTTTTCCCAGATTTTCTCTTTCAAACGCAGGTTACGATGAGGAAGATCGTTTTTCGGAAGAATATGAACCGGATTCGGAAGATTCGTTTTCTTCAGATGGCACGGAACCTATATCTCCTACTGACAAGGTATATCATATTTATACTCTCTATTGGCTCATGTGATGTTTTGCTCATTGTATTAGGTTGGACATATGTAAAGTAAACCTGTTCCTTCTCAACATAGTTATCTTATCACTTCAATTTTCTCTCTCGATACAGCTGGAATTTGAATTGCCAGTTAGACGATCGGTTGTGTCACCAGATAATGAAACTATGACAACGACGACTACTTCAACAACTGAAACATCGTGTGTTAGCATGGAATATGAGATCCCTATGGAAGTAGGAAATTAATCAGGCAGCTTAAGCAGGCAGAAAAAATACCTAAACACAAATATTAATGTTTGAGTATGAAACGCATGCATGCTGCTTCAATAGCCTTTGGTTGAGTTCTTTTCTTTTATCACCAGCGTCATTACATCATTGTTCATTTCTTAGGATCAGTGGATTTGTGGAGAATGTTCGACAATTAACTTGCCAACTTTTGGATACTGTGAGCGATGTTGGAAAATGAGAAAGGGTTGGCTTTCAGAAAAATCTTTGCCAAGGTATGACCTATGCATATATGTATCCTTCTTATACAAATAAACGATGAAGTCATATATTGCGAAGGAAACTGGAAGTATTTTGGCTCTAACTTTTTGTTTAGTCCTGGTCTAAGAAAGAGCTTCACACTGCCCTCAAGCCAAAAATCAAGAGAAGACGAATTTGAATATCCAGAAAGTAATTGTGTTATCTAACGTTTTTAGTAAGTTTCTAGACTAAATAAAATTTTCTAATTGCGAAAGCATCAAGCATTCCCAAGCTAGCTCGTTCTTCCAGCCAACCTAATTCCAGTATTGTCGGAATCGATGTTACGGACGGTTGTCCGCAGCAGAGCCAGCAATGTGAGTTAAAGTTTTGATAGTAATGTTAGCTATGTCTCAGAATTTAAATAGAATTATTTTTGTGATACAGATAAAAATGATGAACAAACACCAAATGATTCATTCAAAGACAGTATGAATATGTCACCACATGCTGCAGGCAGCAGTACTAATACCTTTGATAATCTTCCTTTTAACCAGCTTAAGAGAAAGCACAGTTTATTGTCGGAAACAAACTTCCCTGTGTCAAAAATAGTCAAAAATATTTCGGATGATGATGGATCAGCTGAAATAAAGAATACTATGGAGGATATTGACACACCCAAAAAGTTTACAAGACCAACAACATTATTGAAATGCAACGTGAAATCTGATTCCAATTGTTCCCAGGCGGGATCTTCAGATCATTCAAACGAAAACATGTCTAGTTCAGTTAGGGCCCGTTGTTCTTTTTCTGTTCCAGGAGATTGCAATATATGTCACAATAATCCCAATGATGCTACAATAATTCATGGGTAAGTAATCATGTTTATTATGTAGGTGCCTTTTATCTAACTTCCTTTAACCGATTGTTTTTTTAGTGACTCCGGCCATCAATACTGTTGTTATAAATGTGCTAAAAAATTGAAAAAGCGTGGCAGGACATGTCCAGTCTGTCGTCGGCCAATATCTTTTGTCGCTAGAAATTTTATTTGCCAAATGTAGCTGCTTTTATATGCGCAGGGAAAGTTTTTTATGCTATTGGATTTTTCTTTCATCATTACTTTAGAATACTGCTACTTCCTGTTCCATTTTTTTTTCTTGCTCATAGTATTATGATATACAAGCATAATCATATGTTATTTGTGCTGCTAAACCTGTATAAATATAGCCTGGTTACTTGAGTTAGTTTGAGATGACTGATTTTGTATAGCTGCTGTATTGTATTTGGTTGGTTATTGGGATTATATTAGTATATTGGGATTAAGTAGTATATTTGGAACTTGATTGGCATGTAGTTTTGATCAGATGGATTACTATGGATACTATGCTGCTTGTTTGCTGAATGTCCTGTATCAAGTTCATTACAATTTCCAAATAAAAAAATGAGGACATCCGTCGGTTCACCGTGATTTGCATCTCGATCCCTCTTCTATTTATTTCTATCTGATGAATACAGTTTCGTTCCTTCATATGGTTTATTCTATAATTAAGGTAATATTGGGCTGTGTCAAAAAAATCCAGAATTCCCAGTAACCTTAAATATTTTCAAGCTTATTGACCGATCTCGATTTTGATCTTTTGCATCCAAATCTTCCTCGGTCTTATCTGACTCTGATACTACTGTGAATTTGATTTTAACAACGTTCTGAATTTAGATTAATATTGTGAATGCCGATTTGAAACGAATCTCAGCATGTATAGACAGAAAGTATATGCTATACTGTATACAGCTAAATAAAAAAATGTCAGCGAAATCAGATATATCGATATTATGTTCACACTCGGATTCATTGCCACGACAACTGACAGCCTATTCATTTTCTCTTCATAAATTCTTGAATCTCCTCATTTGTTTTCATGTGAATGTCCGGAATGAAGAATATCGTATATAGCATGAATATTATGGTGAATACCATCCATGGAATCATGATGTAGGCACCTAGTATTGGCTGAAAAAGTTTAGTTGTTTTAAATATTCATGCATCATAAGAATTCAAAATTGACTTGACGGGAAAATTTTCCTCCATCAAATGCGCACACGAACAGACACACACACACGGTTTCTTCTCCATTTATGAAATAGTACGTAAATCTGAATTGTTAATTTAACCTGCAAGTACGGCGGTAGGAAGCCAACGAAAAAGCCTGCAATCCATAAAGCTGTCGAGCCGTAGTTGATACATGTAGTTCTGGTCGAGGGGGTTGAAACAGCATAAACAATAGGATAAGTAGCTATGTTTGGTCCGCCAGACCACCTGCGAAGCGGAGGTTTTAAAACAACGATTAGTACCAGCTAAGTCAATTACACGGTACTTACCCCAGCATAAAAATGACCATTCCAACTATAGAAAGGTATCTCATATTCGGTACATCGTCTAGTGTCGCCAAGCTGACCGTAATGAGTATATGTCCGAAAATCATAACGATTGCACCGCCGATGTTAACTTTTTTTGCTCCGAACTTTTCAATTATTTTCGACTAAACAGTACAGTGTATTTTACACCGCAGTGATAACAGTTGAGTGAATGTACCGATATATGATCCTTACCCCGAAAAAAGCGACAATAAATTGCGCTGAAAACACGCCTATCGTTGCAAGTGTTACCGATTCTTTTGCTATTCCAGCGTACAGGAATAGTTGATCCGAGAAAAATACGATGTGGTTGAAACCAACCAACATCTGATTGGCGTATGTAATGATAACAGCGAGAAAAATTCTCCTTCAATTGTACAAATAAGTCTATTAATGTCTACATATTTCATGGCGCCTATTTACTATAGTAATACCTATGTGGTATTGTTAGGGTACTTGCCTATATTGCTTGGTTCGAAACATCCCGGTTAGAGAAATTGTTTTATCCTTAGCGGACGGATCGTCTCCAGCAGATTGTTCCCTTTCAATCAAAGAAATTTCTTCTTCTATTATATCCTGGTATTAAATATCACGTGTCATTACTGACATAAGTCGCTGATTTTGTAACGGTGAACGGTGTTTAGATTATTACCGTACAGCCGTATCTTAATTTCCGCATGACTCTCTTTGCTTCCTCCCTCTTTCCCTTCTTCAGTAAGTAGACCGGAGATTCGGTGATGAACGGACTGGCACATAACCATAGCACAGACGGAATAGATGCTGTCGAAATAAGAAGAGGCCACAACGTAACTGTCCCAAGTACCTGAGAAGTTTTTGCAATCATTAAGTCTATATTGTGTATTTGTGGAGGTGATTAGGCGATGTTGTAAAACGGGGAAGATTTTCTTATTGGCAGTGTAGCGTTTAGCTCTAGAATCAGCTTAGAATTGAGACTATACAGACAGTATACAGACATATGGAACGAAGTAAGAGCCTGGGTTTTCTCATTTCCGACGTCTTATTTGGTAGAGACTTGGTGTTACTGCGTTGGTAACAATTAAGTGTATTTCAACATCTTGGATTTGCTAGGTTGTAACGAGTTACAGCTTAGAATTGAGACTATACAGACAGTATACAGACATATGGAACGAAGTAAGAGCCTGGGTTTTCTCATTTCCGACGTCTAATTTGGTAGAAAAAGGGTTTTCAGCCGTGACACTACTGCTATCAAAACAAAGAAATCGTCTTTCCATCAGCAAACGGGGGGATTTACGATTGTACCTAACCAAAATGTCTCCAAATATTAAAAAAAATGGCTGAAGATCACCAAGCTCATCCTTCTCATTGAATAAACACCATGTATATGTTGATTAGCCTTGTTGTGATTAGATTAGTACTTGTTTAATTTCTTTCTACAGTAATAAAATTTTTTGTAACTTTAAATCTTTTTGTACTGCTGGGTGGGGGGCGATGATGATATCTAGAGTGTTGAAAGGGGNAGTATATGTCCGAAAATCATAACGATTGCACCGCCGATGTTAACTTTTTTTGCTCCGAACTTTTCAATTATTTTCGACTAAACAGTACAGTGTATTTTACACCGCAGTGATAACAGTTGAGTGAATGTACCGATATATGATCCTTACCCCGAAAAAAGCGACAATAAATTGCGCTGAAAACACGCCTATCGTTGCAAGTGTTACCGATTCTTTTGCTATTCCAGCGTACAGGAATAGTTGATCCGAGAAAAATACGATGTGGTTGAAACCAACCAACATCTGATTGGCGTAGGTAATGATAACAGCGAGAAAAATTCTCCTTCAATTGTACAAATAAGTATATTAATGTCTACATATTTCATGGCGCCTATTTACTATAGTAATACCTATGTGGTATTGCTAGGGTACTTGCCTATATTGCTTGGTTCGAAACATCCCGGTTAGAGAAATTGTTTTGTCCTTAGCGGACGGATCGTCTCCAGCAGATTGTTCCCTTTCAATCAAAGAAATTTCTTCTTCTATTATATCCTGGTATAAAATATCACGTGTCATTACTGACATAAGTCGCTGATTTTGTAACGGTGAACGGTGTTTAGATTATTACCGTACAGCCGTATCTTAATTTCCGCATAACTCTCTTTGCTTCCTCCCTCTTTCCCTTCTTCAGCAAGAAGACCGGAGATTCGGTGATAAACGGACTGGCACATAACCATAGCACAGATGGAATAGATGCCGTCGATATAAGAAGAGGCCACAACGTAACTGTCCCAAGTACCTGAGAAGTTGTTGCAATCATTCAGTCTATATTGTGTATTTGTGGAGGTAATTAGGCGATGTTGTAAAACGGGGCAGATTTTCCTCTAGTCAGCGTAGCATTTAGCTCTAAATCGTGGAAATGAATCAAATTACATTCATGTACGCGTTGCTCCGTTTAAATCTATCTTTCTCACAATGACTGTGTAAGAATAAGCACAGATTATTTCAGTGGTAGAAAATATTGAACTGCAACTGGATTTCTGCAATGAATTGACTTTCCATGCTATACTGCAGAATTCCAAATAAACTGTGCTTAGTTATCAAGAACTTCATTTACTTATAACGTGGAGCTTAAGTACAGCCATACAACCAATATGTTTATGCGTTTCACATCTTATTTACCTTGTTGTATCCGAAAATTGGTCCGAGCAAAGCACCCAGTGCCATTCCTACTCCGAGAATGCTTTGAAAAAATGGCTGTCTCGAACGAGCGCATGTTTCTCCAATCAATAAAGACCCAACATCTAAATTTAATGCAAATCAATCCAATTTCTCAAATAAGCTCCGGGCCAAGAATGTTGCAATCATACTGTTGGTTAGAAACCCCCAAATCTTACTCAATCCCAGCCCTAGACCGAAGCCAAGCATCATTCTCCCGATCACAAACGCTTCGTACGATCGCGTAAGACCTCCAATCAGTGCGATTGTAATCACGTTGGCCAATACGTTCAGGGAATGAAGCCCGAGTTGAGTCTTTTTCGGCCCGAAAAAACCAACTATATATTTTGTCGTACTTGCGCCGATAAGAGACACCAGAATCGGGAATGAAAAAACGAACGAAAGCAGAATTCGCAAGAAATCGACAGGAATCGGTTCATCGTATCGTTCCTGTAAGATTTTGTTTTCTGTTTAGGTTTCCGGTATAAAAAATTCAAATCGTTTAGTTTTGCCAATTGCGATACACCGGATAATACTCACAAAATACGTGCTGTTGAAAACTTCTTCTAACACGGGGATCAATGGATTTAAACTGGTGTAGGAATAGCTTACCGGCGTTACGAGTACAAGCGCAGTGAAAATCAGGATAACATCACAATATCTTGAATTTTTCTGCCAGTAAATCAAACCATTGATTGTATTGTAACCCTAACTTATATTGAAAAAATAAAATAAAACTACAATCTCATATCAGTCCGTTGTTAAAGTTTTAAATAAATGAAATCATCTAAGCCTCCATTTCGTACTGTTGAAAATATTCTGCATGCATTTACTTAGAATAGACAGTACATGGGCATAAATCTAAATCATTGGTTAAAAATCAAGTAAGAAATTCATATTAAAAGCAATTATTTCGTACCATTTCTGAAAGTTCCATTTCTGCGGAAATTCGTGCGTTTGGTTCCCGATGAATTCGAACTACTTGCAGGGAACCCGCGAAGTTGAATGTCGTTACAAAGGATTCTGTACCTTTTCATTACATTTGTTATATCTAGCTGAACGAAATTTTCACGGTTGATCTAACTCGTGAAGATGGCTCTCAGTTCACTTTTTTCCATCTAGATTCTAGAATCTAGATCAATACTGCGATTCCATTGGCCAATTGTTTGAGTAACATTCGCTGGCAATCAACTTCTTCTAATATGGTTGAAATAAATAAATTTAGTTAGGCCTGTGGGTATTGGCCGCCTCGCTAAGTTCACAAGGTATATCTTCTTGAACACGGTGATCTTCTTAGATTTGGAAAATGTGAGTACTTCAAACTGTACTGTACTTTTCAAAAATATTAAAAGTGACAGGAAGTAAATTGTGTATTCCCTTGATTACCACAATTACTTAATCGCTTTAAATGCCGTGGTAAATAAAATAGTTTTAGTTGCCTGAGTGCCATGTCATCGCGAAACCATGTTATAGGGAATTCTCTGTTTACGAATTCTAATTCTTTCCTCGCATAATCTCTAACTATTTGCTATATAGGAAGTGATACTAGGGCATCGCAGGTCTCCCGCGGGCATACGTCTGTATATCATCACCCGTTATCGTTGCATTCTCCACTGCTATTAATCACAATCTTCTACTCGCATTCCTTTTTGACGTCTGATACAGTACAGCGTTCTCGTACCACCTACTGTATATTCAGAACTCTCAAATCCCATAAATAAAGGAGAAACTGTATGCGTTCGTGTGTGTTCGTGTACCTATAACCAAAATTGGGGCCCTAATAATCTGCCTGACCGTGCTATCAATGTATATACATCAAAAACAGGTATACTTTTGAAAACACTTTGCTAAACGCTAGGGAATTATACGAAATTTCGCACGGATCCATATCAGAATAATGCATGCTCAAACTCGGGTCTAAACACTCTGGGGCCTGGTACATTAAGAACAGATACACTTTAAAATGCTCTGCTAAATGTCAGGGATATTTACGAAATTACGCACGGAGGTTCTATACATACCAGAATCATGCACGAACAAAGAAAACTCGGGTCTGAACACTCTGTGGTCGCGTTACTGATATTTTTCTGCTGGCAACTGTATATCTGTGTGAATGCTATCTACTTCTATTACAGTGTTACAATCTTTTACTGAATTTTTACATAACTACATTAACGACACAATACAATAGCAGGCAAAGTAGTATTATATAAGTAGTTCGATATTATAGACGAGATTGCAAATAGGCAAAAACGCATTGTTTCATATAGACGAGATTGCAAATAGGCAAAAACACATTATTTCATATAAATGAGATTGTGAGTAGGCGGAAACAAATTGTTTCATATAGATGAGATTGTGAATAGGCGGAAACGCATTCTTTCATATAGATGAGATTTGAATATTTTGAACCTAGGCAAGCTATTTATGACCATTTTTTTCAGGCTACAGATTGCAATAGCGTTAGATTTTAAAAGCGAGGAATTTGACGGCTTGTTTTTGGGGAGTTAACACCTATCAATTTTCCATGAATTAAAATAATAAACGAAAGGCTGGGTCGAATAAAAGTCAATTGAATCTCAGAATTATACATGATCATAGAAAACCTGCGTACAGAGGGAATAAAATTCTGATTAGAGTCGCTCTAGCGGCCAAAATAGGAATATGAAAACATCATTTTCCTTTACTTTGTCTAGAGCCCGTGCACGTCCGGGCCAATTTACCCAAATATATCGGTCCCATATCTGCCTGTTCCTGATCTACCTATTTACTTTGCATTGTTCGGGGCCCGAGCACGTCCGTGGTAATTTACCTGAAAATATCGATCCCGTATCTGCCTGTCCCTGGACAGGCCTATCAATGAACATACATTGCAAACAGGTAAAGAGCTTATTCGGGGCCCGGGCATGTTATTAAGAGGGGACACCTGTTAAAATGACGTTAATTAATAATGTTGCTCATAGGGAGAATAGATATAGAGGTACTCCTAACTTAACGACTAGGTTCCGTTCCAACGACCTGGTCGGACAACGAACTACTCACTTAACAACAAGGATCCGATCGAGCGACATGGAAAATATATATTCAAATATTGTTCTAATGTTACCCGACGGGTGAAATACTTGATAAAAGTATGAAAATCTACCAAGTATCAGGTGTATATGAATTATCTGAATTACGAAATTCGTAAAGTTCTAATAGAATCACTATATGATGTACGATGTACGTGCTGTTAAGTGTAATATACAATAAACTCTTGTGATATTGTTCATGATATGTTAAAACTTATTATCTATCTTAATATGTGGGAGGCGTTACATCGAGTCATTCGTATCTAGTAGTGTACAGGAAATAGCGTTATGCATCATCCTCATATACATGTTCCATGCAAGTACCGGTATTCCGGTATTACAACTAGTATCTAAGTATAGGGCATAGGCCATTGACTTCAGCCGTCGATTTATAATCACGCGGCAGCATTAAAATTGTTGCTATACGACCACATGTATATTGATAATATGAGTCCTATACCACGGTCGAATACCTGTAATTGGCCTTATAATCTAATCAGTAAAATGGCTAAGTAATTGTAGTAAATACCGGTGTGTTTATGTTACAGTTGGATGGTTTTCATTATGTTACGGTCGTTTGACCGTTTGTCCTTCATCTCACCATCATGTATGAACAAGTTGCATGGGCTTGGTATTATTTTATCATAGAATGTTCTTTTGTTTGTTTACGTATTTGAGATGGTTATTCATAATTACTTCTGCTTTCTTTTATAGTTTAATATGAAACAAAATAATATAATTACCGTCAATACCAGGAGGCATAAAAAGTCAGTAAGTAATATCAATACATCTTACTAGGCCTCAGTTTCCCAACCAAGATCTGTAAAATCTTGTATGGAATTCGATATAGTTCATTATAGACTTTATAATCTCTATGATAAGGTAAGAAATATTGTATCAGAAAAGCTCATTGGTCCAATTGGTCTAAAACCAGCATTCGGCGCCTTCGTTGCTTGATAGACGAGATACTTAATTAGACTGATGGAAGCGTATAGGTCGAGTCTTGAAGTAGGGGAAAAAATATCCGAAAGACAAGAAGAGGTCGACGTATACGCCGAACATAAAGTTGTCGGTACTCGATTCGTATTTGGTATCGGAATTGTACAGGAATTTTGTTTCGCGCGTTGAATTTACGAATCGCTGTCGCTAGTTGTATAGACAACGTTAGTCGAATTGGGGCCGTATATATATATATTATTGGTAACTGCATATGCTCTCCATCAAATGAATATAGTTCCTTTCTTGCCTCTTTATGCGCCTGTGTGGTATTAACTCCACATTTGTAAATCTGATTAAGACTTCATCC
>QXVX01001464.1:0-17473 GCA_013436065.1 Halocynthia aurantium | reverse complement strand
GCAAGATTCTCAGAAAGAACACGTTAGTTTTATGTATATATATATATGAGGTGTAAAGTCTATGTGTGAAGTAATAATGCCTGGCATAAATGTAAGACTTACAGGCAGTAATACGGGCCTACTATCATCTTTTTATCGTAATTTTAAATGGTTAATTTGTGAAGGGTAATTTGAGAAGGTTAATCAATTTAAAACTCTTACTAGCTCTAGGGTCGGGTCAATATTGTGACTTGGGTCCTTCATGTATTTTTGTTATCCAAAACAGTCTCATAATATTAACTTATTGTTCTCAAAATGTGTTATTTTTCCCACAGAGTATTTCTACCCAACTGATTTAGGACGAACTGCATCCCATTTCTACATCAACCACAGTTCAGTAGAATTGTTCAATGAGATGATAAGTTCATCCATGGGATTGAGTAACATCTTTGTCATGATTTCCAAATGCAGTGAATTCGATCAGATTAAGGTATATCAAGTATTCAATGTTTTTATGTGCTTACTGTTCACCACAATTCACCTCAATCTCCAATACCACTCTAGCTCACATTCGCAAATCTTTGACTTGTTACGAAAGGATCTCTGGATTGTATTTGGCCAACTGTTAGTACTCTGTGGCGATATCTAGATTACAGATGTCCCAATATTCAACCTTAGTAGTGGGTTTAAAAATGTAGTACTTAGTAAGAATTCATAATAATTTCATAATTAATTTTTTTCAGTTGCGTGACGATGAACTGGAAGAGTTGGATCAGCTCATTGACTCGATGTGTTTTGTGCCTCCTGGTGGTGGATCTGAAAACACTTACGGCAAGGTGAACATACTGCTCCAGACATACATATCCCGCGGCATGGTCAGAAGCTTTTCTCTCACGTCAGATTTGATGTACATTGCACAGGTACAACTCAACAAATACATTCTAAACCTGGTGATTAGTTTTGTAGGAGTTCAACCATCAGAGCTTTCAATGAAATAATGTAACTGTTGCAGAATGCTGGGCGTATTGTACGTGGACTGTTCGAAATAGCGATAAAGAAAGGCATGTCATTGCTGTCCAGTCGACTACTGAATCTGAGTAAAATGGTCGAACACAGACTGTGGCCGGAGATAGAATCTCCGTTACGGCAATTTACGCTCAAGCATGACACCTTGAGAAAAATACAAGAGCAGAATTTGACAATCGAGAGAATGCAGGAGATGACTGCATCGGAAATTGGTAATTTACTTCTCTGAATAGTTGTAAAAAAGGAATAGACGTATATATACAGTCGTTCGTCAGCAGGGTTATAAGCCACACTGTGATGTATCAGACTATACACATGGCTATAATTCCTCCCCTGATGATTTGAAATTCTTTTCCTGGGATCCGAGTGCCTCCCATTTGAGAATCCCTGCTCAAAATCAATTGTAATATACTATGACTGTTTTCATAAAGGGCACATGTTACATCATCCCAAGATTGGTTCGGTCGTGAAAAAAGTTGTCTGCCAGTTCCCAGCAATAGAATTGGAAGCGACCATCCAACCAATCACGCGTTCGGTTCTGAGGATAAGATTGACAATAACACCGATCTACACATGGGATCGCAAGGTTCAATATTTCTTCATCTATTATAATCCACTTTTGTTTTTTCTCTGTTTTCCCCACTTCGTGTTGCCAAGGGCAGGGCTGTTTTAAGTAGGGTATTAGTGTGTTTAGTGTTATTCCCAAATTTAGTTAATTCTACATATTCATATATTCCATACACTAGGTACTAGCTTTACTTCAACTATCAATTTTAACATTCAAAATATCATGGGTGACTCTGTTAAGTAACAGTTTCTTTTTCTTTAGATTCACGGCGGTACAGGAGACCCCTGGTGGATCTGGGTTGAAGATCCTGAGACCGACATTATGTATCACAGTGAATACTACAATCTTCAAATGAAACATGTAGGTTTTACCCTTACATATAAAAGCAACTACATAATTCTCATTTAACGTTTGTGGTTATTGTTTTCCCCATAGGTTCAGGCCAGAGAACCACAGCAAATCATTTTTACCATTCCCATTGTGGAACCGATCCCCTCGCAGTACATAGTCCGTGCCGAATCGGACAGGTGGATTGATGCCAAGGCAGTCTGCGCCATATCATTTCAGCACTTGATCCTGCCTGACCTACACCCACCTCACACTGGTAATGAAGGCTGATTTTCTTTCTTCATCATTGTCTGTGTAAAAAAAATGGCATTCCTGGCCCCCAACCCCAGTAAATTGGGTTATTTTGCAGAACTCTTGGACTTGGAACCCCTGCCTGTGTCAGCCCTCCGTGAGGAATACACTCAACTGTACAAGTTCTCCCACTTCAACCCGATACAGACCCAGATATTTCATTGTCTCTACCACAATGACTGCAATGCATTGATAGGTAAACAATCTAAGGTGTAGATAATAACTGAAACTTTTTGAAATTGCTCAACTGTTTTGGTTCCTCTTTGGCTGGCTCTTCAAGATGTTTTTTTATTCTGGCCAAAGCTATGTAACATAGAATTTCATAGCATGGCATTTCATTGTACAGGAGCTCCGACCGGGTCTGGAAAAACAGTCGCAGCAGAACTGGCCATACTCCGCATGTTCAACACCCAGCCGAAGGCGAAGGCCGTTTATATTGCTCCCATGAAAGCTCTGGTACGCGAAAGAATTTCGGACTGGAAAAAGAGGTTTGGAGTGTTGCTGAATAAGACGTAAGTTAGATAAGTATATTTTTGTTCCTTCTAAAAACTGAATAAAATTGAATTACAAATACCCATCCTTGTAAAATTGCATTTTAGAATCGTTGAACTCACTGGTGACGTGGCACCTGACATGCGAGTGGTAGCAAAGGCAGATGTCATTGTTACCACGCCAGAGAAGTGGGATGGCATTTCTAGGTCATGGCAGACAAGAAATTATGTAAAAAGCGTATCGCTTCTTATTATTGATGAAATACATTTACTAGGTATTTGTATATTCATAGTTTATTCTTTACCTAATATTTCAGTCAAAGTGAAACTTGATTGTGGAGGTAAAAAGGAAAATATACATTCAGTATTTTTTGTCTCAGGTGAGGACAGGGGTCCAGTTTTGGAAGTCATAGTGTCAAGGACTAACTTCATTTCCTCCCACACCGACAGGCCCGTCAGGGTAGTTGGTCTTTCAACAGCTGTGGCCAATGCCAGGGACCTTGCTGACTGGCTGGGTATCACACAGGTATCCTGCTAACTTGGCAAATAAGTTCATGAACTCTACCCATTACACAAATTTACTGCACAGTCTATATACATAATAGCCAACGCTAGACTATTTCCGCCTAGTTGAACCAAACCATGATAGTTGGTTGTTGACTAGAAAGTTCTTAAAATATATCAGACATGATCTTATATTACGTAGTTTACAAACTTATAAGCCAATCTTTTGCGGTGAGTTTCGGTTGTGGGTTGGCCTATATGTTCTTAGATTTAATACATTTGCATTTATGGTATAAAGTGTATGAACTTGTTTGCCTAGATGTTTTTCAAATGTCATGTCTGTTTATAGCTTGGCTTGTTCAATTTTCGTCCGTCTGTTCGTCCTGTCCCCATGGACGTCCACATTCAAGGTTTTGCCGGGAAACATTATTGTCCTCGCNCTAATTAGGCCCTCGCTAACGCGACCACTATGAATAAGCATTGTGACGTAACAGACAAAAATCGACGCCGCTGGATTGCAAATGCTCTAGGAGTCATTATATCCAGACAGCATGGCGTCAAATAGTAAAACGAAACCTAAAGAACTTACGGTAATCGAAAAGATTATGCTTATAAAGCAGAGTGATAGTGAGGGTAAATCGCAACGTTCACTTGCTAAGATTTTTGGCGAAAGAAACGACGCAATTTTACCAGAAGTAATGTAATATTGCGCAATGTTGTGCGATAGAACAAAGAATGACGATAATGAAAGGGCATCTACTATAGAGAACGTATTAAACGAATGAAACAAACGCGACTAACTTGCTAACACGACCACTTCACCAAATTTTTGTTGGTGGTCGGCTTATCGGGGTTTCCACTAACGCGACCACCTCGATAACACGACCACTTGACGGCGTCCCGTGGGTGGTCGACTTAGAGGGGTTCTACTGTATATATGAATGTCTATTTACATACATGGCGTATAAAGAATGAAATTTTTCTTACACTTATCTTAAAGGCTAAAGATAATTAACCATGCAAGCAAGCTATATTATGTCTTGCAAAATCAATATGATACATACTCCTATTCATTGCAACGACTTCCAAGTAGAGCTTATCTACAAGGAATGTTTGCAGCAACGCTATATTGCCACTAAGTAGTGGAGCCATGATAATACCGAGTATTAGATAGTGGACACCATCATACATCTATTCTCTTTTCCAGCGACTGATACTGTTTTTTGTTTTCAGATTTGCAGTCATTTATCCAGTCTGCCCATAATCGAAGTTTCTTTGAAACTGAGAGGACAATGGAGTGGCCATGATGGAGAAAAATCAATTCCCAATAATTTTGGTATTATTGATCTTACATATCTTATCTCTTTGCAGGAATTCTTGCAGGAATATTAGTATGCAGATTTGCATAAAAACCGCTGCGATTAAAATTTGAAAATGGTAATAAATAGTAATATAGCATATGTTTTACATAATTTTTTCATCAGGTATCGGAATCCAAAAATCAGATTCATGGATTGATGTCCACTGTGAACAAGAATATCATATTGCTGTAACCTTGAATAGAATCAACAGGACAAACGTAAGATATCTAACCTCTAGGTACGGACTCCTTCCGGGTCTGGACAGGATGAAATCTAACTTAGAGTTAGACGGCAAATACTTGCTTGCGGAATTATAATTTTACAACATAATTTTCATCTATTGTTTCAAAATTTTAGCCATTGCAATGTCTGAGCCAGATGCACTAGTGCTTGGAGAGCACTATGTCCCTGCCAATGTACATAAATATAATATTGAGAAATAAAATTCTGCCCTATAGTTTAATTTTTACTATATGCAAATAATGTAAGCAAGTGAATTATTCTCATTTGCAGAAAGACGGCAAAGCTTTGACGCCACGGTTTCCAAAACCAAAATTAGAGGGTTGGTTTCTACTGCTCGCCGACATGGAACGGCGAGAAACACTCGCTCTCAAGCGAGTGCAGACTCTGAGGAGCAAAACTACAGAGATCCTCTCATATTATCCCGAGATGTTAGGAAGGTGTGCTCATTTTGCTTTTCATATGTTATTATCCGTCGTGTGCTAAATAAATGATTTGCATGGATAGTTTGGAAGTATTCTATGAAATTTGAACTTTTCCATTATAAACCTCAGTAATGTTCCTGAAGCTATCGGTATGGACGCCATCTTGCAGCATTTAAGTACACACAGACAATCGTAATCACGATTTTCAGAATACTTTTAGTAAACGGAACTTCCTCTTATGCCTCAATGCTTGCCATCGGTGCTTTTTCCTGTGAATATGCCACTGTATTACCATATCTACACAAATAATAATAACTCTCATATCTATTTATCAGGCACGTACTCTCCGTCTGGCTTGTGTCAGATTCTTATATTGGCCTGGACCAGCGCTACGACATCAGAATTGATGTCCTACCTGCCACGAAAGGAGACCACTGACAATAAAATGTATGTACGGTTTTTTTGATGGTGTTGGTGATGGCATAAAAAAGGAATAGTGTACCTTGCTAATTGGTAGAGGCAAAATTCAAATTCAGCATTGCGCAACATCTACTTGAACGTTACGTGTTTTATGGCAATAGAATGAGGTTAAGTATTGTAATTTTGATTGTAATCCTACAGATTGGTGCTTTAATAACTTCCTGAGGTTTGCTACAGTGCTATTTTGTATGCTTAAACTTGGCTTGCGGTTCTGTGATATTTTCATTTTCTATAGGTAAAGATTGTAGAATACAGAACAGTCTGTTGTTTTCGGATAATTCTAGAATTCTTACTTTGCTTGATATGGATGTGTAATGCAGAATTGTTACCATGTGTATTCTAGAATACTAGGATAATTCTAAATTCTTTTTAGAATCGAGAATTCGAAATGCTAATATTGTATTTGGTTTCGCTATAGGTAGAAATGTGAGATAATTATGATTTGCTTTTTTTCTAATCATATTCTAAAACCATTATTATTTCAACATTGTTAATAACCACTACTCATCACTATTTATAATACCTGCGATGTAGCATTATGTTCCTCTAATGTGGAGTTTTGTGGAACCTATCAGACTAAGAATAAGGCAAGCTTAATAAGGGCAGAAGAAGGCAGCCAAATATATATGTTACTTTACAAATTTCATTCAATTATTTATTATGTAATTGAAATTAATATTGAATACTTGAACTGTTCCAGACTCTAATCTTCGGATTCTAAATTGTGTATTCCCAAATTTAGTTTCCTAAGCTGATATTATCTTGTGTTTTTTGTTCCAATGAATTTGAATGTGAAATCAGAGCTTAATTTTGCCAGCGTTCGGAGTTTAGATAAGGAAGAAAGTTACTTTCAGGACAAATGGCTAGCTGCAGTGGTAAAATTACTTGTGTTGATAGTACTTTATATAGAATGAATCCATGAACCCCACGAAATGTATAAATACGATATTTTAGTTGTCTTCTTATCCAATAGCCCTACTTTCATGTATGCAGTACTCTTTTGTCTTGGCTGNTACTCAGAAACTTGTATTTACTTGTATTTTCAATGATAACTAAAACTTGTGTATAACAACTTTCAAGCCCTCAGAAATATGTTTATGTTTATTCCAAGAAGAGTAGTGTATATATTAAGATGTTTTATTAAACAAAAATCCATAACAGAAAGCTTTTTTGAATTTAGAGATATTGACCAAGACCTGCCATTGGACGTTCCGGAAAACTCTTACGACTCTTCTCACACAAAGGCATTTCTTTTGTTCGAAGCTCATTTCGCTCGATACAAACTTCCATCCTCTGACTATAAAACCGACTTGAAGTCGGTGCTCGACCAGGCCTTCCGTATAATACAGGTGGGAATTATAAAACTTTGAAATTTAAAACAAGGCCTGGCTGGTTTTTATTGTTAACTAGCATTGCTCTGATAAGAATATATATACATGAGGATTGCTGTTATTTGTTGGACACCGCACTATATTGTGAAATTATCGATACGAACTAGGATCTTGAAGTATTTAAATTATTGATGAAAATGAAAGAGATCTATAGGACTATAGCAGATATAGTTAAACGATAAAATTTTTCCAATTTTCCATTACTTAGAAACCTGTGCACGAATACAAAATCAGACTTGCATATAATATATACTTAATGCATTAATTATCATAATCCTTTCTTCAAGGCCATGATCGATATGGCCACCGATCAGGGAATGCTAGTTACCACTCTACGGATCATGCATATCGCTCAGATGATCGCTCAGGCATGTTGGTTCGAAAGCCACCCCTTTGTTAGTTTGCCTTTTGTTGAGGAAAGTACTTCATCATTTGTAGGGTGAGTGCCTATTCATACATGCTGCTAAAANGGTTAAGTATTGTAATTTTGATTGTAATCCTACAGATTGGTGCTTTAATAACTTCCTGAGGTTTGCTACAGTGCTATTTTGTATGCTTAAACTTGGCTTGCGGTTCTGTGATATTTTCATTTTCTATAGGTAAAGATTGTAGAATACAGAACAGTCTGTTGTTTTCGGATAATTCTAGAATTCTTACTTTGCTTGATATGGATGTGTAATGCAGAATTGTTACCATGTGTATTCTAGAATACTAGGATAATTCTAAATTCTTTTTAGAATCGAGAATTCGAAATGCTAATATTGTATTTGGTTTCGCTATAGGTAGAAATGTGAGATAATTATGATTTGCTTTTTTTCTAATCATATTCTAAAACCATTATTATTTCAACATTGTTAATAACCACTACTCATCACTATTTATAATACCTGCGATGTAGCATTATGTTCCTCTAATGTGGAGTTTTGTGGAACCTATCAGACTAAGAATAAGGCAAGCTTAATAAGGGCAGAAGAAGGCAGCCAAATATATATGTTACTTTACAAATTTCATTCAATTATTTATTATGTAATTGAAATTAATATTGAATACTTGAACTGTTCCAGACTCTAATCTTCGGATTCTAAATTGTGTATTCCCAAATTTAGTTTCCTAAGCTGATATTATCTTGTGTTTTTTGTTCCAATGAATTTGAATGTGAAATCAGAGCTTAATTTTGCCAGCGTTCGGAGTTTAGATAAGGAAGAAAGTTACTTTCAGGACAAATGGCTAGCTGCAGTGGTAAAATTACTTGTGTTGATAGTACTTTATATAGAATGAATCCATGAACCCCACGAAATGTATAAATACGATATTTTAGTTGTCTTCTTATCCAATAGCCCTACTTTCATGTATGCAGTACTCTTTTGTCTTGGCTGTATAGCTATCTGCGTGTGTACAGATTTCCTTGCTATGCGTTAATATGCCGATGCTAGGACGGAGTTACTTTACCTCGGTTTAGTAACCTTGAATTAAACGTCAGACAGATATTTCTGTAGATTTTTTGGTTGCTTAGGTATGAATACCCAAAATTGCTAGTCATCAGTAGGTGGTTCTACTCCGCCGAGTGCGTACGTGGGACGAATTCCGTTTATCCATGCGTGCGTATAAACGACGTTACCTTTCTCATTTCATTTACCTTATTTCTACGACTATAGAACGCGTCATATATCCTTTCTTCTGCGTCCTATAATTGAAGGAGTCCTATAATTATTTTAGCAGGCGCTGTAATACATTTAATCACAAAGGCCGTGTGACGCTGACGGGGGACAGTATCTGTGATTCAGGAAATTTCTGGACTCGAGCATTTGTGTTTGGTCACGGTGAACGGGAAATTGTATTGTACTAAAGTACTTAACTTAATGCTGTATACGGCATATTGTATACCGAAACAAATATTGACATTGAAAACTAAAAAATTATATCTTGATAAGTATGTCCAATGCATCTTAAAATAATTATCATCTAATTTTTTTCGAACGATTTTACTGCCCAAACTATATACACTACTGCCTGATGACTTAGGCATTAGGTTAATTTCTATAATTACCAATAACGTTGTTCGTTGAAAGCTGGTACATTGGAATTTGTGCTAATGTAAATATCCTTTCGCTTGTTGGGTGATGGTAAGACAATTACATCTAACTGTGAAGCCAAAACCAAACATACGATTTATTGCATGCCTGAATGTTTGCGGTAGCAGAACTAAACGAGGAATCACAATATTGTACTACAGGCATTGTCGTTATCGTACCATCACGTGCATTATATTAACCCTTATAATTGTGTCTAGGGCAATATGCATCCTTCTATACTAGCAACAATTAATATAAGTATTACAAGGATATCCAAGCAGGCAAACGATGTGTTTTTGTCCATGGGATGGGGTTGACTGGACTAAACTATGAGTAACTATAAGATGACATGCATCCTGTACAATTACGATTGAAGTTGAATCCAACCACAGTTTGCGTTCCATGTAAAGGGGACCTGGGTCTTTAAGAGGAATTATCGCGGGATTAAATATCGTGCAACTTTCATATTTTTGTCCCCAGAACCGAGCTATTATTTAAATGTCGCACATCCCGCTAATCAGTTCGTATGATCATTCATGTGAACCGTAACCGCGGGCTGAAGTCAAACAGATTGAAATCGGTACGGTCCATTTTCTTATCAGAGAATGTTTGAATTTTGCACAATCGTGTTTACTCACTCTATGCTTACAAAGAAAATCTCGCTTTCGGATATGTTTAATTAGACCAAGCCCTTTAAAACTATGCTTGGCCAATTCGCGCTGTGTGGGTGTAATGTTTTATTACCTGCTTTATGATACCTTAGAACTATAGAATTTACAAAGTGTACTAAAATACCTACCTTTTTCGATTTACGACCTCATCACATTAAGGTTTTTGTTTGTGCGAAGTTTCATGGCCCTCGTGGTTCCTAGTATAACTACATATAGTCTTACCTTCACATTTTTTCTAGACAAATATATTACATATAGCACTATAATCCCAACGTTGTGCTGGAGAGAAGGGTCTCTGATTGTCCGTGAATGATGGGGTTTAAGGAAAAGGGGATTAGTACTTGAATCAGGATTCTGATGTGCTATATAAACCGCTATCCAACCAAATCGCGGTCCATTTTTATCGCCATCCGTTATAATGTAAATGAGCTAGGGGGTCTAAGGGTTTGATTTGATCCCCCTGGGACCGAGTTATTTTTTTCCATACGTCACTCTTGAATGTATCTAGACCTCCGTGGTAAATTCTGTAATGTTCCGTTGAGGAATGACCACTTTCTTTCACGACAAGTATACAGACAAACTTCTATACATTGACATTGTGGTAATATCAATTTTCTATTCTATGAAGTCCTTCGATATACCGAAACCCCACTTTTAAGGCAAAATGGGTACATTGGTATATTCTCCATATATAATTTCCATCTTTATTAGTTGGTCAATATGAAAATGGTATACATATTCTTATTTCCATACTGACTTCAAAATATCTGGTAAAGCTTTTTAACTTATAAATATCAATATATTTATCAAAATAACTCAATTACGATCGTGTATAAACGGTCTGGATAGCACTGTGGACTTTATTCGTTTTATTGCTGCAATGCAGTCTCGTGAGTAAATATTTTCGATAATCATTCTTCGTAGTAGTGCTGTATGATGATTATTGCGCTGGTCGTTAAGAAGTCCGTTCCGTATTGTACCAGACGTGCTTGTTTTGAGATGCTTGGCTTGCATTCTATATCCGGTTGACTGCGGGGGCTATAGGCTTTGAGTAATTATTTCAAATGTATCATTTATTTATTAAGAGATACTGTTTCAATATTGTAACAACTAGAAAAATAAACTCACTGGTAAAACATGACCTACAGCACGAAATCCTCCCACCATATCAGAAGATTGTCTTTTTAAATATTCTGGATTTACATATTGACTACAACAAACGTATCTATCCATATGAAATAATGCCTTGGTAAGTTATCCACAATCTTAGCTTAATTTTCTTGTCCCTTACGTCAGATAAACGATGTTATTTTTTGATTTCGCTACAGCTATTTGTAAGAAGACGACTAAATTTACAGTATTAGGTTTTTCCCAATGTACAGTGGAACCCGGTTTCCGTCGTTAATTGGGAGTGGGAGTGGGTTGAAAACCGAAGCAGTATTTCCCGGTCACTATTGATTAACAATTTTCATTACAAACGTTGTACGAAGAAACTTAAATAGTATCACAAAAAAATAGTGAATGTCTTCAGGAAGACACAACTGCAAGACTGACGAATTGATTATTAAAAGATTAAAAAACTTGTAATATTGATATCATAGTTATCTCAAATGAGCGTCAGGTGATTTCTATAGAAGCTCTTTTTCGTTGGATAAGCAAACTAGTTATGTCACATGGTTATGTAAATCCATTTAGTCTGCAGACTTTATTCTTACTGTATGATTTGTAATTAGTACAGGATACTGATGATTAATAGGATATTCTAATTCCGCTCTGTGTTACCGTTTATTTTCGATGAGTCAAACGGTGTTGTTTTAGTTAGTACTAGTTCCACTCTGATTGTGTCGTTCTATTTATTAAAGTTCGTAACGCTTAACTTAATTGGAACAGCGGGTTGTTAAAGTTAATACTGTTCATTGTAGCACGGAAATGCATGCACTCTCTCAATTGAAATTGTATACTGAAATGGTTAGCTGGCTCACCAAAGTAATATTTGGTCTATATTGGGAAATCTATTGGTAATATATAATCTCATAACCTTGTAATCCCTTGCCCTTAGAAGAAGTACAGCGAATATGTACAGTAAATCCTTCAGTATAAAATCATGTATTTTCTTCATATACGAGAATAGATAGATACACTTTACTACAGTATAGAGACAACAGCGTTCTGTTTCCACTATAATCATGGTAAATGGTGAATATACATATCGATAATATCCAAGTTGAAAATTCTATGATATATCAGCGGGCATATAAACCTGAATTTTGTTAGGTAATGCATGTTACTAATTTTCTTTAAAGTCAAACACAGTAAAATATCTAGTACTGCAATTATTGCCATTATTCCGCAACCCTTTAGCAGTGCCCTGACGTACGTACTCTCAGGCTTTACTGGGTCGTAACTCTACTAGCATGGCAGGCCCGGCTTTGCCCAAGTAAGCCTATAGGTAGCGATCATTTATTTGATTGGGGTTTATTTCAACATTCCAACAGTAATCAAAGCATTCTCTTATGTTGTGCGAAAATTTCAGCACAGCATTGTGTTTGTAGACGTCTGATCGGAATTTTATACCAGTGATAATGGAAGTTTTCTCAAACGCAATCATTGCATATCAGTTGACCGCGGAATTTCCGCATTCCAAGACATACGTACGAGTAACTCTTGTATATACAACGACTATTGTTGGAGATATTGAAAATTCGGCAATAAATGAAATAATAGGCGAAAACGCTCTAAGGACACTTGGTAGTACAGTATTTGCTTACAGGCATGATAATATAAGTTTTGAGGCAATACAACCATCTAATACAGTAATGTCAAGCTTGCTTCCTTAATTTTATATTTGAACCCATTAGTTATAATTAGTTGTTAATTACTATAATTCCTCTATAATATGTTTTTACTTTTGTATGTTATTTTGTTATTTCATTCCCTTAATTTCAGACCAACCACGCGTTAAGTATAGTTTACCCTAAATTCAAGTCGGTTAGAAATAGTGAAGTCATTGTGTTGGGGGTGGTATAGTCACATAGGGTAAGAAAGGGGATAATAGTCCATCTAGGAAGCATTTTGTACATCTCTTTGGATTGCCTGAAGTTCGGGCTGGTCCAGGTAGTCCAGGCTGCCGGTCTCAGCTGTCTCTTGACATATCACGAGGCAGGGACAGCAACACCATAAGGCGACGTCCACGCCAAACGAACCCTCAATTCCCTGTAACATATAAGAACATGTAGAACTTAGTAACTTAATAGTAAATAATGTGCCATATCTATGTTCATTCTGTTGGTATTTTAATACAAGTAAACATTAATCTACCCACCTTCTTTTTCCTTATAAGTCCACGTAACAAGGCCCCTGCGATGCAGGGTGAATACATAACCGACATGGCCCATAGCACGGCGCTAGATTCGCCAACGGATTCCGCATTTTTGCCAACCGCCAACGGGAACACACAACAAGCCGTAAGGCACAAGCTTGCGTTACCAAAACAACCGAATAGTCCTTGCTTCCACATGGTGTATGTCTATTTCAAGCTATGCAAACTTAACAGTATACTTGCAGTTCTATTTATATTAAATCTACAGTCTATAATTAAAAAGCTGGATTAGATGTCATCTATTAACTTCAGCCATTACTTATATTTACTCAATATAGTTCATAAAGTCACGCAAGAATAGCACTACAAGCCACTTCCTGATTTAATATGTGAAATAACGAATGAGATTGATTTTGAAATATTGATACAGCAGGAATGCGTATTATTTTGACCCGAATGGCACGTAGCAAATGTTGAATGCGGAGCCCACGGTTTAAAAAACATCATGTTCAAAAACACATTTCTGGTTCATATTCCGTTACTATAAACGAATACGATTGCCAATGAGGTTGGAATTTGATATTATATGGGTTGAATATAGAGAATACCATTGAAAAATCTAGGAACTTATTTGACTCGACTTATTTTCGTACCAGATGGTTATAGCGGTTGGGTTCGCGGTTACGAAAAAGTTATCAATTTATACATCGCATACAGTAAATATGTTTAATGTGGTTTGCATTAAAACATTCCTCTTTGCCCCTGGGAAACTTAAATTGTGTTAAGTCAGTTTGGAATGCATTGTCCCAAGGGAAAATACTATTCGTGAGATATGTGCCGGATCGATACTATAGAAAGAATTGACACTTTAGCTACCTTGCCTTCTTGCATCAAATAACACTTACTACATCTCAGATTTCGATTGAGCTATTGTACTTTGATTTAAACTGCTGTCTGGTTACCCTCCTTCGTCCCCATTCTAGTTTAATAGTGAATCCGCCCCTGGATATAATACCTACAGGCAATCCTGAAAACCGCCTGTGGACCGCTCAGTGTAGTTGCATCCCCCCTTTATTATTTGACGATCTGCTGTCCATAGTTTTCCCATCTTTTTGAATTTCAGTTCCTCGGAATTCCGTTTTCTATCGACCCACTGCAGATTATATGGCTATACTCGTAAGTACAGATTCAGCACTGCTAGATTTTTATACCACATAGTCATAGTGAATAATAGGTATTATATAACCCAGTCGTTTATATTTTTTTTTGTACTCTAACGCTTTGCTTACTCTGCGTGACTATATTCGTTAATCAGCACACTGCACCCATATTTCCGCTATTCATGCTATTAAGCATTACATATTTAAATAGCCTGTATAGATTTAATTCGTTTGATTACCGACGGACTATGTCCTATATAATGTATCACCGTTTCCTGTATCTTATTCTGACGTTTGTACCCTTATACTAAGTTATGTACACTCTACTATATCCAATCTTAAGTCTTGATCCAGGTGTCTCAAAAGGCATTATGCATATTGATTTCCTATCTTGTCAGCCAACTTTGGAATCAATAAAAAGCAGTCATTATTTTAGTATTATAGCTCCAAATGGATACCGATTGATATGGCGACTACGCTAACGTTGAAACAGAATTTCCAATTATAGCATGACAAAGGGAATGAAATGAATTTCCGCTGCCTTAACGTTAAAGTCCTCGCCATAATGATGCGGATCCAGATAAAGCTTAAATACCAGAATAATTCCCGGAGACTGCTTTTGAATTTGCTGACAAAAATATGAAAAGAAATAAAAGACATCAATACGTATAGTCATAGTATAGTATAGTCACCCAGTATATACCATACAAATATCACTAAGCTTCCGATGCCTCTATCGCAACATGATACTTACTACAATATAGTACTGTACTAGAAGCCTGACGCTTCGACTGATCTTAAACTATTAACGGATCTGCTGATCTTTGACGTAATGAAATATACCAACCGAAGTACTTCCGGAAATAGCTGTTCTATGACTTGCGTGCTGACAGCGAGTTGCAATGTAAAAACTTCAGCGCTATTCTATATTCGGTATCGTTCAGTATTGTTCACGCACAATTTCCAATATTGGCAGAAATTGTTTCCCGCAACTTGCGTATTCGGCGTTTATTATTCTGGCCAATATCAATTTCACGTCGACATTACCATATCTCTACATTTAAGCCGTATTTTCCGTGTTGCCGGGGTCTGTTTATAGCTATTGTTGTGTACACACAATTTTATCAAGTAATTCTGTAACTTATATTAACCCTGTATCGCTTACTCCATCCTCATTTTCTATTATTTCATCATCAATCTTGGTCAGGAATTATACAATTGCTAACAGAACAGCTCCTATTGTAATACATCCATATTCTAGTTTACGCCGCTAGGGAACGGCTAGAGTGATCTGATGTAGGATCTCAACCCTTTCGGAGACTGAATCCGTTTTTTTTTCATGCATTATTCTAGGATGCATTTTTACCTCCGTTAGAAATTTGGTGAAGATCCTTCGAGAAATATTCACGTTTTTTTGGAACAATTAAACAGACAAACAGATTTAAGCATATAAATTCAAACCCGTGCCAGTTGTCTCAAGAACGACAGTAAGACACACTACACTGCACTACGTTTCTAATTCTGCTATTAGTGACATCAAAATCAGTAAAAATTTGCAAACAAGAGGTCAATCGCCATAATAGCAAGTGTGTGTGTAAAGTATCCACTGTATATACTACTGTATATACCATATTCTACTAGCGAACTGCCCTATTACATCTACGTTCAAGACATTAACCGTTATTTTAGTTATTTTACCTGTAAAGTACTTCAAACTGAACAAGTAATGAAAACCAAATACTTATTCACCTAGATTTTCTGTCTCTTATATGACCTCATGTTATAGTCAACTATGCACTCTAATAGTAACTTGCCTTCTCACCCGCCGACTCTATTCACTGTGTGACCACGCCCTCCGGCATAAAACTGGCTCGGATTTACTACGGATAAACTACATTAACCCTTTCGGCGCTATTTCGATTCCGCATCAACGACATTCTTTGAAAATTTACACATTTTGATAATATTAAGCACTCTCGCACTGTTATGTATTCTATAATCTATATTGCCCACTGTGCACGCTTGAATAGTTCATTCTTTCCATATTAATATAAATATTTCGGAGTGAGAGAACAAAATATATTTCCTCATTGCATCCACTTTTTGAGTACTGTAGCTTGCTTGTAAACTATTTCCTACCATTGTGTAGGCCTATAGGGCACTATAGCAATCTTAGGGAAAGATACGGTCACTGCGCCTGCGGTATTTGCGTTGAGTAACTCAATTACGTTAAATCCAAGTCACCCACCAGTATGGCCGATAGAAAAAAGTTGGTCACAATATCGAGTAGGCAATACGTTTTGTTATCTCTAGTAATTATTTTCGCTGCTGTAATTTTAACACTCGACATACTGTTAGTACTTAGATAGTGTTTGCGTGAAATTGGTGTTGTGTATAATGCTATGTTACCGTAGTATAAGTATTACCGTATAGGGCCTGCTTTAGTTCTAGATATACCGAAGATACAGTATTGTATACGTTAGATAGCATCTGACCACAAGCCCTGAGGGTCCACGTATATAAGGGTGCTTATTATTTTAAAGACTTGTAATCGCCGACTGACTTTGTTCGCTGGAATTCATGCACAGTGCGTAAACTTTACACTTTGTACATGATACAACAGTATCTACAGAATATGTTACAGATAACTACAACTACGGATAATTCCTTGCCTGCCTTAAAGTGTATTAATTGATATGTCTTAAATACAGTTTCGTTCTTCACTTTTCATGGTTTATTTAATACTGTACTTTAAGTATATTCATATCCCGTGTCAAGAAAACTGAAAAATACAGATATTAGTGTCATCTCCGGTCCCAAACTTATCGTCCCTTTTCTATTATATTTTTTCCAATAGTCCGCTACCTGACAATAGTCCTACATCTAGCCCATGACTGCCACCTAGCGGATTTAATTACATAACACAGTATTACTATCGTTTATTATTTTGTAACCACGTCAACAGACAACAGCTATTACGTCATTACTGAAAGAATATGATATCATAAAGATAAAATAGGAGTTATCAAAAAAAATATCATTTTAGTTAAAGTACATTTGCAGCATATTAATTGAAGGCAATAAAGAACTCGTGTCTTGAATTGAAGCTATGTACAATATTCGTGCATATATTATGTAGTGTTGTCG